>JAODUO010000171.1:267500-280000 GCA_025642075.2 Ridgeia piscesae | reverse complement strand
TTACTTTTAACACTGTGCACAACTTCATTGAGTTCAGGTATTAATAGGTATCATTTGAGCCATTATCTTTACGCAGATGCTACTCAAATGTACATATCGTTATCTCCTCCAGAAGATAATTGTTCCTTACAACAAATTAGAATTCGTCGTGATGACATTTGTGTGTCGATGACTGAGAGTAGATCGAACCTTTTATAGTGTTACAATTATTATTCCAATTCGGAATTTATTGGTATTTTTGAAGAAAAAAAGAGAACACATTCCTCAAATGTCTTGTGACCACATTCGTGATGTGCGCCGTATTCGTCGGCATTTGCCTCTCTCTATTGCAAAATCTATTGCATCTGCGCTAGTCAGTAGTATATTAAACAATGGCAATTCGTTTTTCTTTAAAGGACTGTTATTAAGACTATCGTCAAACTACAACGTGTTCAAAACTGTTAGCAAGTGTTGTGATTCCATGGTTTACTCAGTCTAACCACTTTCTACAATATTTGCTTTGGCTTTACTTTAATAAAATTAACCCATTCAATACACATGGGCATGTGAGCCTGGTTTCCACGGATCCAGGCGGTATACGAGTTATCTTATTATTATTTGCATTATTAAGAAGCTACTAAAATGGTAGTAACAACTTTTGTATAACAATAAAGAGGACTTACGTTGACACGTCATTCCATAATAGCGGCCTTTGCATTTACACTTCCCGTGTTTCAGACAAATTCCGCCATTTTTGCAGGGGTTGCTCGCACAAGGCACATAGTCCACTGGAACCACAAGGTTGCAGTCTTTCACAGTAAGCTACACTATGAACGAGCTGACGACACGTTGTTAAACTATCTTTGCTGATATGATGCTTTCATAAAAACACTGCTGAGATTAAAGTGCCGCTAATCACTTAAGATCAAAATGTATTGGTTAAATGACGATAGGAAATTACAGATTAATGATAATCCAGGACGATAGCAAACATGTGAATATAATATGCCATATGTATGCGGCGGAAGGCTGGAAGGAGCAGACTGTGTGAGGGATTATGTATGTACTTATCATACGTTAAATTAGTCGAGCGTGGTTCCATGTGCTTGGCGTAGTTTAGTCTAGTGACAACGGACATTGCTGTGTCTCGATGGTCAGCATGACCAGTTTATGTCCACGAATATCTTTGCTCACAAACATAAACAAGTAATGACCAAATCAATGTTGCAATCGTTTTGTATACAAAGTGTGCAAATACATTAAGAAGGAGTAAAGAATTTACGTAGTTCCCAAAGCAGTGATTATATTAATTCATAAAATTGCTGCACGTTATATACAAAAGTAGCATGCAAACAAGGCTACACCTTAATTGTGTATATAACATGAACATGTTATTTCGCAAACAAAGTGCACATATAACATTTTATTTGAGAAACAAGTTGATTAAATCCATGTTATTAGGTTACATATACCATTTTCAAAAGCCTTCATACAACAGTTATTTTAACATAAGCAAGATTTTCTTTCTTCTCCCGTTTGTATTAAACACATGACATGGAAACATGAAAACAAAATTTAACAATATCGCTATAAAGAAAACTACCGCTAGGTGGCAAATGGACAAGGAAGTATTTCACCTCTACAAAATCCCGATGTTTTTATGCTGCGTATGTCCAGTTCTTCTGGGGTGTATGCCGACCTTGTTTCTTAAATATGTTCACTTTGTCATCAGGGACTAACTCCCAGCAAATCTATTTAATTTATTTATTCTCTTCCGTCAGAATGAATACTTTCTTTATAATGTCTAACACACACCTTATGTTTTTCTTTACTAACGTAAATTTAACAGTAATATTGATATCCCTTCAATATTTGATGACGAACCATATATACAGTATTTAGCCATTGCTGTTAAGTCGGTATGTAACAAAATTCACCAGAGTACTTACAGGCAACCCTGTGTCCAATGATGACCACTTCGCAGATCTGCATTACCCAGAAATAGCGGGGACCTGACTGACGTTGGATGAACACGTGGCGAACGACTGGAACTTTGCAGTTGACAGTTATCGATCCTCCTTTCTTGACTTTGTCTTCGTACTTAGCGCACTCTTTGAATTCACTTAAATATATATAGGTCTTGCATGTCTTCACAATGATTGGGGTGAGCGTGTAGTAATTTGGGCCTGTAAATTAAATATAAACAAACGATTGATAACAACAGGTTCAATGAAGACACGGTAAGGTTTTGGTGAGAAGGAACGTGAAGGCTCGAGCGTGTAATATTGCCAATCTATCAATGCATCTTAGGTAAATAAATGATCCATAACAACATGTTGAATAAAGATACTGAAATGCTTTGGTGGGAAGAAACACTTAATTGTGCATATAGTCACTATACGAACGGCGAGGTCGGGTGCCGTTAGTACACGTATTCGTGACGTTACAATGTCTTTTTAAAACGTCAAATAATTGTATCATCAAAAACAATGACACTCGGAACGTTTCTCTCTTTCACACACACACATGCATGTACGCACGCACGCAGGCACACGCACGCACACACACACGCACGCACACACATACACACACACATACACACGCACGCACACACACGCACGCACACACATACACACGCACACATATACACACACACACACATACACCACACACACACACACACAACACACACACACACACACACACACACACACATACATGCATAGACACACACACGCACTCACATACACACACATCAAATCACTACAACACACACACACACACACACACACACACACACACACACCACACACACACACACACACACATACACACACACACACACACACACACACACACACACATACACACACACACATACACACACACACACACACACACGCAAACCACAACACAATTACACACCACACAACACACAACACACACATGCATAATATAACGCAACACCACCACAACACACACATCAAACACACACACACACACACACACACACACACACAACACACACACACACACACCAACCTACATACACTGACATACACATTCACACATACACACACACACACACACACACACACACACACACACACACACACACACACACCATATATACACTGACATACACATTCACACATACACACATACACACACACTCACACATATACTCATACACAGCAACAACAACAACAACAACAACAACAACAAACATACAACACACGCACTCGCTTATTATATGGATTTTTGTTCCATACTAAAACTAATATAACGCATGAGTACTCTGATCCAGTAGAGTTGATGTCTTTTAAGTGCCTTAATTATATGCACTCACTTGAAGATGCGTAAAGAATAATTTTTTCTATGTCGTAGATATAACGCAAGTCGACCACCCAAGCAAAAGTAAGAGGGCCGAACTGCTGCACAAACGCGCAATGATAATGATATACATCTGGGTCAACGTTCCCATCAACCGCTTTTTTGGATGGATTATCTTGTCTCCATTGTCCTGTACCCATAGCTGTCGATTTGTTGTAAGCGACGTTCCCTGAAATAACAAACGGATTGTGCTGGTTGATCGACGTGTCGTATAAAAACACTTATAACACCTCTAAAGGTATACATGTACATATGTATTATGTAATATAACGCAAACACCAAAATAACAAATCTTGTAACATATTTAAAAAATTGACAATGAAAGGGAGCTCTCGCGGTGCACGCTTGGAAAATAAATGTTCGGGAAATTATCGAAAAGCAGAATCGTACCGACATATGTGGATCGTCAGCGTTATGCGCGTTATTTACACGACATTGCACGTCTGCGCTGCACGAGATTAAACCAAAACCACGACAAAACAAACCCAAATACGTTTTGTTTTATCTCGTATACTCATACTCTTATGTTTATCTATTTTGACTATTTCTTCATTTGAAAAAATACACAACCATTTGTTGTTCCAGGGTCACCGTATATTGTATCGCAGGATAATGTATTAAAGCAAACATATATGTCTGATATGTGGGATAACATTTATGTCGGTGTACGTTAATTGTATAACAGCTTTGCCCAATGTCATATTTCACTATGTGTTATACCTACGATTCATTTAAAGAAAATAGTTGTGTATGCAATTGTGCGGTTTGTGGTTTTCTTTCTGCTAGTTTTAGCTGTGACCATGACATATGTATTTTTCATTCAAACAATATATAGTGGATTGTATAATACTATCCGCGTTACCAATCGGTGATTGGGGGAAAGCACCCACGAATATATGTTTGAAAAATTACATTAATTTAGCATGTCTCAGAAATATGTCGCTTGCCCATACGTAAGATGTAACAAAATGCCAACGAGTCCCATTCATAGTTATTGCTTGTGTTTAGGGGCTGTAACATTCACACGCTTGAATTAATACAAGTATCTATAATTCTTCCAATGCAAACGACACAGTTCTAAATGGTATAAATATATTTACGATGGTGAACACAATATACATTATTCTGATGGAACTCCACTTGTATTATTTTGAAATGTATTTAAATATTTAGTCCCAACGTTCTCCAACTCTCATAGGGATTTTGAAAACAAGTCTAAATCCACGACAGTATTTAAATGTTCTTTAAATCCATAATTAATCGGGGCAGTATTTAAATGTTTTTAAACGCCATTAATTTAATAAGTATATAGAATATGTCCTACTTCGAACGACATAGATGTAGACTGGCTTGATTATCTTTACAGAGCTATACACATACATGACATTCCGATGATAGAACTCCGCGTATAGCTTTGAGATATCTTTTGAAATATTGAGCTTCCGAAATTCCGCTACTCCTTCAACGAATTTAGATACAAAATTATAAATCCACCAAACACCCTTGTCGTCCCAAATACACACGCAAACAGACAGCACTGTTTTATGAAACAGCCAGCGTGTGTGTGTGTGTATGTATGTGTGTGTGTGTGTGTGTGTGTGTGTGTGTGTGTGTGTGTGTGTGTGTGTGTGTTGTTGTGTGTGTGTGTGTGTGTGTGTGTGTGTGTGTGTGTGTGTGTGTGTGTGTGTGTGTGTGTGTGTGTGTGTGTTGTGTGTGTTGTGTGTGTGTGTGTGTGTGTGTGTGTGTGTGTGTGTGTGTGTGTGTGTGTGTGTGTGTGTGTGTGTGTGTGTGTGTGTGTGTTAAAACAATTCTTGCATTGCACTCACCTGTCTGGCATGTCGGCCCGTACCATCTGTACATGGAGGGATGACCATCTACACACCGACCACCTCTAACAACACACGCGCCTGTATCGTTAATGCAGCCCTTGGTGCACCGACAAGGAAAGATGCATGACCCCTGAGATTTCGCCGTTGTGGAGAAAAGGCAATGATCTGTGACATTAACTGGAAACGATATGACAAATAGTGTTAGATAATGTTTGTCCCCTTGAAAACTAAATTATTCTTAAATTCGCAAATGTTTTGCCAAGTTTGGGCTGTTTAGCGATAAACCACCTACGACCTAAGAATGCACACGCGCGCATGCGCCTTTGTGAATATTTAAACGTGGCCACGTTTGACATGTGACATTTTCCTGAATAAGGAATTGTTTCAAACATGAATTAGCGTCACTTATATATTTAGCGTCACTTATACATGTACACAATTCATCACTACACTTATTAGCTTGTTGTTGCACATAAAATAAATCATCTCAAAATTAACGCGTTTAATTGTCCTCTTGTTACTGTTGATAATTGTCCTCTAATATTCCGCTAGCCGCTTAATTGGTGATAGCGTGTCACTTTGTAGCACGTGACGTAAAATAAAGTCAGTTTCTCCCTCTGGTGACAGTTCTTTGTCACGTGGGTGTCTTCTGTACGTGTTGGAAATAGTTCTTACTTCTTATTGTGGGTACACAACAGGCGTCAAGAATGTTTATAATTACTCCTCGATGAGCTGTATTAAATGCGTTTCAGATGATTACGAACGTCACAACTGCATCAAGTTGCATTGCTCTAATTCCTTCTATTAACCTTCTCAAAGTTAATATATGACTTATATTTGCCCGGATTCCATTTAGACTGTTTCTTAGGTGTGGTCAGCTTCAGGACGTATTCTTTTTTATGTCATCTTGTTGAACGTCTTCGCCACGATAGAGTTCAGGCTGATGCCTGCGTAATTCCCTGCCATGCTTAAATCTCCATTCTTATTGAATTGTAATGCCATTCATAACCGTACACCTTGTTATCACCGACACCTTTTGCCATTGCACGACAGTATATAGAGCAGCATTTGCCCATATTCCATGTTAACTTTGGAGTATAAAACTAACATTTATTTTGATTTAATCTTATTATCCAGGATTGTGTTAGGATTTGTTTACTTTTCACAGCCCGTAAGTCACCATCAACGATTTACTTGCCTTCGCAGTCGAGTCCAATGTAACCCTTCGCACATTCGCAATAATATTGGTCAAGGTAATCCGCGTGACATGTCCCGCCGTTTTGACATGGCCGCTGCAGGCACACTTCGGGCAGATCTACAACGATATTTATAACCATCATACATCAGGTAAATAGCTTCTCGAAATGTTCACATTATGGTGTATTGTAATAACATAAAAGGTCTAAAAAATCTACCGGCGATACCATATAATCTGCTTATAAGTAGCACCCTTAACATTGTATGAACATAGCACTCACATGTGCTGGAACACCACCAGTGAGTTATACATTGAATTATATTTAGGAAGCACTTTTATTTAAGAAGTCAGCCACACCTTCATGATGTACTCCTGACACTAGTCCTCAGTGCTCACCCAACTCTCACCTACGGCTCTGAATCCTGGAAATAATTGCCCTGAAAACCCAGTATTCTGGTGTTCGGTTACTCTTGCCTTAATCATCTAGTTGGGCGTTGCCCGGGTGCGTGTAGTGCAACATCCCCAAGCAGTGAGCACAGTTAGATGACACATAGGGAGGTGGGGTATTTTAGTTGGGCGTTGCCCGGGTGCGTGTAGTGCAACATCCCCAAGCAGTGAGCACAGTTAGATGACACATAGGGAGGTGGGGTATTTTAGTTGGGCGTTGCCCGGATGCGTGTAGTGCAACATCCCAAGCAGTGAGCACAGTTAGATGACACATAGGGAGGTGGGGTATTTTAGTTGGGCGTTGCCCGGATGCGTGTAGTGCAACATCCCCAAGGCAGTGAGCACAGTTAGATGACACATAGGGAGGTGGGGTATTTTAGTTGGGCGTTGCCCGGATGCGTGTAGTGCAACATCCCAAGCAGTGAGCACAGTTAGATGACACATAGGGAGGTGGGGTATTTTAGTTGGGCGTTGCCCGGATGCGTGTAGTGCAACATCCCCAAGGCAGTGAGCACAGTTAGATGACACATAGGGAGGTGGGGTATTTTAGTTGGGCGTTGCCCGGGTGCGTGTAGTGCAACATCCCCAAGCAGTGAGCACAGTTAGATGACACATAGGGAGGTGGGGTATTTTAGTTGGGCGTTGCCCGGATGCGTGTAGTGCAACATCCCAAAGCAGTGAGCACAGTTAGATGACACATAGGGAGGTGGGGTATTTTGACTGCCTAAGTTTTGAGCCTGTCATGCAACCGGCCAAATCAAGACTCTGCGAAGGAAACAAGCAAAACACCACCAGAGTTGTTGTATTACTTTGAACAACACGATGCTGGAAAGGGCACATAAAATAGTGTTTAGCGTTGCTCCACGTTGCAGCTAATTGCCTTGAAGGTCGAATGTATGTTTGCTTCAAATACGAAAAGCAGCTTCCAGTACCCAAAATGAGAGAGACAATGGCTACACAAATTAATGCTCGACGGAATGAATGCGCCCGAAACCTTTTGACAAAACTGTGTGGTGGCGAAAGGGTGGCACAAGAGCTAAAATACCATCCTCTTTGCTTGGCAGGCCTGCATAAAAGAGAACTAACCTGACAACCTTAGAGAATGAGAAGAAAGACCAAAGATACTCAACAGGTACTAAAACAGATAGGTACTCTAAAGCCTTCATCCTAATGAAAGCAGACAAGACCTTGAGGAAACACATGCTTGACCACATATCGTCATGTGATGGCGCTTTGGGTGACGCGTGTGTCGATGAAGCCGTGCCACCAAATCACCTTCTGTGTGTGTGGACATGATTGAATATGGCGCAGAGCTTTTCACCTTCCTAGCAGACAAGAATGCAGAGATGCACGCACCCAACGTGGTCATCGTGACGAAGGAAGATGGTGCTCTCAACAACTGTACAATAACCCTATTTCTACTTGCCAAGAACGCAGCATAAGAGGGTAGCATAGTTATAATGATCAAAACAATTTAATGACACGTGTGGTGTCATCATAGCTGTCAGTGATCTGTCATCCATTTAGGAGATTCGCCTAGATTGGCTATGACCAAGGTCGCACCTTGAAGTGGATACCCCTACACGACATCAATTCTTGAGTAGATCCGGAGAAGACTAAAGGCTTCTCTTCTTCTATGTCTTCACTGATTGTTATGTAGTGTTTGCCTTTCGTGGTAAGGGGAAGCCGTGTGTATCTGAGACGTGTCCAGAGGTGTCTGACACATTTACGAAACTCAGCAAATGCCATTCAATAGTAGACGACTGTGACTTGAAGATCATCGATAAATGCATGGTAGCTATGAACGACAGATCCTACACAGCTGCAGTTGTTAATGCTGCATGATGCAACATGTTTGCTCTAACCCAGAAGCCCTCTGAAGCCATTCCCCCAACCCGAGCAGCACTTATTCATGGTTGATTGCGCATCTGGATTCAATCGATAGTGGTCAGCCGGAAACTTCCTGTCCGGCTGACTGGGGATGGACAAAGCACAGTGACATGTGGAAGATCTTCTGGACGACGCTTCCACCAGTTGCTCCCAGCTACAAACAATTCACAAAATGTGGATGCTAGAGAGGATGGCGTTGCATATCCAGAGCACAGCACAACACGTGGTTGCTGCTGATTTGGAGACTAGTGTGGCAGGTGGGCATATGTGTTTTTAATGTACGTTGGTGGACACTTCTGATTCTCTGATGCAAATTATGTACCTGCAATTACGATATATTCAGTGTCATTAAGATTCGACAGCGTAACTCTATTAGTGATGACAACAATTGTGTTGAAGAGTGGCGATATCTTTTTTCTATAAACCTTTCTAATAATGAACATAGTCGAAATTCAAAGCGGTCCAAAAGATCACATTTTATGCAGATTACAGTATATTTGTGCTGAGAATGGCCGCCATCTTGAACAGTGGCGGTTATTTTAATATTGTAATTGGCCAATGGGTTTATCTTAATAAATGACCCAAGAGGGAAACATGTGCCAACTTTGGTGGTTGTATCACAAAGTGAACGATTGTTCACATATCTGCCACAATAAATGGAAAGTGTAAACTAAATAATGATATCTTGATATGGCCTACTACATCACACGTAATCTCAAAATACACAATTCAATGTGCATATATATATATATATATATATATATATATATATATATATATATATATATATAAAATATATATATATATATATATATATATATATATATATATAATATATATATATATATAATATATATATATATATATATATATATAAAGGTATAAATTGATGATTACGTAATTTTACACATATGTTGTTAGCTAACTAATAGTTTAAACAAATATACGTCATTCAAACTAAATCGTTGAAGAATTCAACGTGAAGATATATCGCTTAGAATATATTTAAAAAAACGTATATATATATATATATATATATATATATACATATATATATAATATATATACATACATATATATATATATATATATATATATATATATATATAAATCAATACTAATTCAGATGTTTACCTTCGCAATATGGTCCAGTAAAATTCGGTAGACATTTGCAGGCAATATGATGTCCACTAGCTTGACAAGTTCCTCCATTCTCGCACGGATTACTCTGACATAGAGTGAAGGCTAAACACGCAACAAAACAACTTTAGTTCCGAATGGGCTAATGGGCTAATTATAAAATACTACTGTTTGTAAATATAAAAAGTGTTCTCAATGCAGCATGGGTTGTTTAATGACTATCAGCGTAATGTCATCATGTGTGACATCGTCGTTGTCGTCGTCAGGGAAGTTGGTCGGTGAAGCTCATGTTATAAACACACAACAAAACAAGTCCCGTACTCTGTGCATATAGTAAATTGTAAGTTATATAAAAATATGACGTTACACGAAACAAAATACTTTCTTATTTAGGAGGTATTAATAATAATGATGTAATTAATATCTTAGACACAACTCATATAGAAAATCATGAACCTCAACTAATACATAGATCATCCTATTATGATTCTGACAAGTTTAGCAAAGTAACGCCCAAAAATAATGTTTTAGTGTCTAAAACACAAGCATACAATCTATAAGTTATCAATTTAAAGAATTGGAAGCTTTCATAGAACAGCTAAGTAGTAACAATTGTTAACTTATGCTTACAGGAAACATTGATATCAGAAAATTTGCAGGTGATTTTAATATAAATCTGCTCAAATTAAATGAACATTATGCGCATAGGAGTTATTTTGACTTCTTGATATCACATAATCTTTTCGCACATATTACTTTTTCTACAATATTTACTAGAACAAATGGTACTTTAATTGATAATTTCTTTTACAAACTTAGTCAATCTATGTTGGAAAGTACTGCTGGGATTCTTATTAAAATAAATCCGATCATCAACCGTATTTTATACTTATACCCACCTCAATTTGGTAAAATTAATGTATTAAACGACGACGCAAGTTAAACATGATATTAAATCGTATGATACTTACAACAAGCTAAATAAAAATCCAATATACAAATTGAAATTATGACATAATATTTAACGACATTATGGGGGGAAAACGAAAAGATTGTGCCAACTAAGCTGGTGAAATGTAATAAGTATAAACATAACAAATGTACGTGGATTACAAAAGTAATACTAAGATCAATACAATATCGAGATAAATTGTATAAACAACTGCAATTGACATATACAAATTCTTATAATTATAAAATAATTAACATAAACCTAAAACGTAATAATAATGTAATCGATTTAAAAACAATATAAAATATATGGAAACAGTTATTAATTATTGTATTTCAAAAAAGCAAACTAATAAAAAAACTACAATTTTCGTACAGACAATTTTACTAAAATAACTAATTAAAAGGATACAATTTCTAAAGTATTATATAAACGTATTTTCATATAATGATTTTCTTATTTTAATGAAAGGTATGTACCAAATTATACTCAATTTGGTTTTTAGGTAAATTGTTCAACATAATACGCTGCGCTTGAACTGATTGATATAATTATGACTAAAATGGATACAAATGATATACAAATTAATGTATTTTTCGACCAATCAAAGGTATTTGACACTATTGATCATAACATTTTACAAACGAAATTAGCATACTATGGCCTAAGTATTTCAACCTCGCAATTGTTCAAAGATGACTTACAAAACAGTAAACAATATACTGATATTAAACAAATAAACTTATACATTTTACTTATAACAATTGGTGTCCCACAAGGTTCTGTCATAGGAACACTACTGTTTTTCATTTATATAAAACGACACTACATTATCTACCTCATTAAATTGTCTGAGCAAACCGGCACTCGATAATAAAAGTAGAGAAACAAAAATAAATGAAGAACTTTTTAAAATTAATGAATGGCTAAATATTAATAAATTATTATTAAATAAAAGTAAAACATAAACATATGTTTTTCATATGCCTAACAAACGTATGCAAGCTTTTACGCTTAAAATATATGATATATATAAGTTGATGAATTTAACTTTCTAGGATTGACTTTAGACATTAATCTAAATTGGAGAAAACACACGGAGAAAATATAAAATGCGTATTAAACCGATTAAAGTATGTATTACCATTATACATAAAAGTGTTATTATAAAATACCTTAATATTAGCTTATTGTATTGTGATTTGGGGATATAATTAAATATAATTATAATAATCCCAAAAAGGTTATGCGAATAATAACCTTAACTACATATAATTCACATACAGAACCACCTTTCAAAAACCATAAACTACTGAAAGTAGAAGATATGTTAAAGTTATAAGAATTAAAATTTATTTTTTAATATATTCATAAACAATTTCCACCGTATTCACTAACCTGGCGAATTATACCAAGTATTATTATACACAATTGTAATACTCGTGTAAAAAGATAATATACATACTTTTAGAGGTAAGCATGAATTTGCAATGACATTTCTTAGATACAACCTTCCACATACTATACATGAGACCCCTGATGCAATCAAAAAATAAATATACACCCACAGGTTGACGGGTTTTATACGTTACATAAAACATGTCTGCTAATTAACTACAGTGATATATATACTCTGTCAAATTGTAATATATGTCAACTAAATTAATAAATG
>JAODUO010000171.1:212500-262500 GCA_025642075.2 Ridgeia piscesae | reverse complement strand
ACCGGATGTACATGCTGACTCATATCAGTGTTGATCAGAGATAACCCCAAGATGAGCACGGACGGAAGATGATTGTAGTTGTTGTTGTTCCCCTACCGTAAGGGTGATGTTAGGTAGTGATTTAAGTCCGTGCTTGGATGTGAACTAGATCGCTTCCGTCGTCTCGTCATTCAACTTGAGCATGTTTCTCGCCAGCCAAGTACGAATGTCTCTGATACAATCATTCAACAGAATAATTGCTGCTATATATCCTTCATGGTTACTATTAATGAAATATACATATCATTGTGTCGTCGCCATAATAGTGCACCTATAATTTATGATGTCTTATAATGATTCCGAGTGATCGTGTGTAAAGTGGCTAAACTTCTTCGTGGCTAAAATAATAAGTACCTGTATACCAACTTTATATATCGTTTTTATCAATTCCTACCTATTTATATTCACGCCATTTTAAGTTAAAGGGGAGGACGTAACATAATATATGTGTGTACTAGCATTTTATAACTCAGTGATTGGCTTAGACCTCGTGGAAGGGCCTCCCGCGGCCAAGCGCTATTAGACATGCGCAATGGTACAAGTAAACTACACGTGTCCGGTGTGCAGCTTCGTGTTCACACTGTTGTCTTCACCGAGTTGGCGTTTACATCGTCGTCTTAACTGATAGCGTAGGTTTGAAAAACGTTAGTGTCGCAAATGTTTTGCTATGTCTGTGCTTAGGCGCTAAGGCTAAATTGCATCACACAACGTAACACACACCTGCACGCACGCACGCACGCACGCACGCACACGCACGCACGCACGCACGCACGCACGCACGCACGCACGCACGCACGCACGCACGCACGACACCACACACACACACACACACACACACACACACACACACACACACACCTGTCTGGCACGCAGGCCCGTGCCACTTGTACTGGGTGGGATGACCATCATGACACCGACCACCTCCGTAACACGCGCCAGTGTCGCCATCGCAGCCCTTGGTGCATCGACAAGGTAACAAGCAATATCCACCACCTCCCGGATAGATTGAAAATGGGCAACCGCTTCGGGTAATAACTAAACATACACAGTAAACGTAAGTTTTTCTACGGCGCAGGATCCTTACAGCCGCTAAACGCTTTTTACATTTTATTCGGGAAGCGTTCAGCCGCACTGCAATTAATCTATGTAGCCAAACATAGTATGTTATTGAAGGATAACATTATGTCACAAACATTGATCATGCTTTTTGATATAATATACGCAGGATTGATTACCTCGTGTCACTATAACTAATGATAGTTACCTTCGCAGTAGAGTCCAATGTATTGTCGCCTGCATGCGCAATAGTTCGAGGTTCCACGCAAATAACATGTACCACCATTTAGGCAACGGTTTGTCGGACATAACGTTTCTACAATCATATATGCCATTACGCCAGCATAAACGGGCAACGATACGATTTATACTTATTCTAAGATGTCGTGTTTTTATATATATATATATATATATATATATATATATATATATATATATATATATTTGAACGTTAATCCTGCGAAGGAACAGCACATTTTATTCCGTTTACGAATCATATCACTGTTTATATTAAATTAAAAACACAGTTCTAGCACACAAGCGAATAGTACTCAAAGCTTCAACATATTTAAATTTAGTTTTGTATTTGCTGTAAATACTCACACATTTTTTGGGCGCAGAAACACGCTGGAGAATCACAGTACATAACTAAGAAATAAATATGCCAATTTTGGAAGTTTAAATAATAATAAGAAAACCAAAAATAACCGGCCACGTGATGCCATGGTTTAATCGGAAATTGCACAAGATCAAATAACTTGTAATTTTCTACACAACTTGGTCTCCATTTCTATGAATTGTCATCACAATATGACAACTTAGATCAATCCACCAACACTTCAGTTAATATATTTAAAAAAAATATCAAACGTATGGCGCCACAGTACACCGTCACATTGCCGTTTTGGTCTGGGTTTGGCTACTTTGAACCTTCTTTTATGTTTGTTTATATATATATATATATATATATATATATATATATATATATATAATATATATATATATATATATATATATATATATATATATATATATATATATATATATACATAATATACAATATATATGACTGTGTAATAAATATGCAATTGATACATATAGATACAGAATATTTGAAACAGGTTATAAAATGATTCAAAGAAATACATTGGTAAGTTATATAAACAAATTAATAACTTAAACAAAATAATAATAAACACAATAATAACATTATTATAATGATTATAATATGCAAGATATGATATATATCTCACTGGTTTACAGTATTTAACTTGGCACAGCTACTCCTCACTGGGCCATTTACTATATCAGTGCATAACCTTCATCAAGTTGTTATTTATTTAAAAAGTAGGATCGTTAGCACCACTAACTTTCGAAGGATTGACTGACTATATCATTAACATGCATGGATTTAGCAGTTGTTGACAGTTTAAGCAAATATAATGTAAAATGTTACCTAGTTTTCCGCATTAGTTCACAACATATATGAGAGAGATGCAGTTCAATGTGTGTGTGTGTGTGTGTGTGTGTGTGTGTGTGTGTGTGTGTGTGTGTGTGTGTGTGTGTGTGTGTGTGTGTGTGTGTGTGTGTGTGTGTGTGTGTGTGTGTGTGTGTGTGTGTGTGTGTGTGTGTGTGTGTGTGTGTGTGTGTGCATGTGTGCGCGTGCAATAGTAGAAGAAGGTTCCTTTAATGATTAATTCACCCACTTCCTCGCCCAACAAAAAACGTTGTGTGTGTGTGTGTGTGTGGACATAGATGTTTTTGCTATTCCTGACGTTGGCAATCATGATAGATAATACCTAAATGAAATCACGTGTTTACCTTCACAATTCTTTCCGACGTTTCCATCTGCGCATTTGCACGTATAGGATTTTTCAAGAGGCCGACAAGTACCAGAATTCATGCAAGGATTACTCTCGCACCCAATATATCCTTGAAGAATCAAACACAATCTTATAAATAACAACAGTACTTGCTACAATCCATGCAAATATAACAAATGCTATTGTATCAGTGCTGCATGTATTATAATTATATTCCGAATAGTACTGGTGCAATGTCCAAGAATTGCGGTCAGTAATGTACTAATGACGCTACCGACATATGTTTCGCAATGTTGATATATGGAGATGTGGTTTCCTTTGACACAAATGTGTGGTGATAATGCATTGTCATTACATATTTTGCATTCATTATATACCGTATTCAAAAACAGATCTGCAGAAGAGTAACAATCGAGTATCAATCGACCCTAAAACAAAGTCATAGGCTTTATGGAAGAAACGCTGAAGGAATTCATGCTGAACAAGGACTGTAGCAGATGGAGTTCTGAGGGTGAAAAATACAAACATGTAAACAATTAATCAGCACGTGAAATATATTTATATTCTGCCACCCTCGCTAACTCCTACCCGAAAGCCTGTCTTCTGTGACTGTGTATTATAGTAAATGTGGATATATGGGTAGGGCAGCATACAAAAGGTATGCAGAAGGCGGGTGGAGTTTATACACAGCATAAAGATAATCATACACCGCCTGCAGAATCGGCCAGTCCTGGTGCACGATGCGGGGACATTTTCCCTGAACAGAACAGAATTCCTCTTCATAATAGTTACGTTGGGGATGATCAGAATGAGGTGAACAATTCGGTGAGGAACAGAAAACAAATGACAAGTTTCGACGCGTGGCGGACGTTTAGAAGAGGTTGAGAATTATTCGACTTTCTCGTGAGGCCCCGCACAGTCACGAGATTAACAGCACTACCGAAACACAGCATAAGATATTCCAGTCTTTGTTAACGGGTAAGTGGGGAAAGAAACAAGGACGAAACAGTGTGAATAATGACTTGGAGGTGAGGGCGACTGAACGATAACGTCGTCCAAGACAGAAACAAGTGGCGCCTACGTCTACACCCTTTGAGCGATAATGGATACAGAGGACGAAGGCTAGTACCCCGTCAGTTCTACCGTCGGTATATCCCTCCTTCCCGGGCTATGTTTATTCTCCCTTCATCCAGGTGCCATGTAGCCACAGCACCCTTAGTGTCGTTCTGTCAACCCTGTGTGTCACTTCCACTACTCTATGTCCCAGCGTCAGCACAACGACACTCTCCATTCGGTCTATGTGTCTGTACTCCCCATCATAACAGCAGTCCACCCGGGCTTCGCTGATGTTCAAACACTCCCCGGGAGTGAAACAGGACACATGAGATACACCGTTATTCGACCCATTGAGATTGTACAACTGTAGTCCACCTTTCGGATTTATAACAAAGGAAACATACAATGATATTTTGGCACACAATATTTTAATTGTGTGATATTGTAATCATATTTATACGTGCTGTTATATCATATTCACATGTACATGGTTTTTATGTGACTATTTTAATGGACAGCGTTAGGGGCAGTTCATTTAAAATTTACAAGGAATATTATTGAAACAGAAAACATTATGTTAAGTGGAACAACATTATTTATGATATTTAGTGCTACCGGACATCTGAAAACTATAGCAATGTCAGACATACTTACGAATCCATAACTGAATGAAAAGAAGATAGAATTTCACAAGAATACAATACTGAAGCTAAACACTTGTGAATATGTGCTTCTACATCAAACATCACATTCAATGATGACAGTAATTTCATCTAAACAACAATGATTGCCACATGTGATGCCGTACTGCAAGACTCAGTAATCATTTCGAGGGCAGATATTCTATCGCTCCTTGTCTGCTGGAGTCTCTGGATTGCATGCTGACAAACATCTGACATATCAATATATTGTGTCACAGTTCAGCCAAATCATTACGACATTTGTCTTTGTTTATTGCCATGAATATTGACATTGGGTGAAAATGACATTCAGATAATGTGTTAAAACACGAACACTTGCGTTCCGCATTAAGTTGGCTTAGGGTCCGCGTGAACGCCAATCAAAAATAAAATATATAAACATATTTTACGACAGTAACACATTAAATAATATATGGATCTTGACGAGAGTATGCGTGGAGGTGACAGCTGCCTAAATAAAAGAGTTTTCAGAAAGTATCAGACATAACATACAGCATGGATCTCTTTTATACAAGAAGAGGGCACACGACTTAAATTGTGTATAGTTACTTTCACACGTAGCTCCAGAATACATTTCTCTGCAGACACACTTCCCGTGTCTGACACAAGCGCCACTGTTTCTACACGGGTGACTTGCACAAGCCAAGTAGTCCACTGCAACAACAAAATGACTTCGATATTGTTCACAACTTCGATATTGTTCAGAAGATACGTATTACGTCACAGTACCAGCTGTGGCTATATTAGGGTGGGTGACGACATCGATATATAAGGGGACATTGTTTCTTGAGTGGTGACATGTATAGGTGTGACTGATGTAGGTTATCCACGATTGTTTTTATCTTATTGGACACGTCGAATAGAGACAAATCGTCAAAAATTAAAAATATACACTATAATATTTATGTATAAATCATTATCTTATTGGACACGTCGTAAAAAGAGAATGGTTATTTATTGCTTGCATAATATATCGGTTTGTATGGTGTGTGTGTGTGTGTGTGTGTGTGTGTGTGTGTGTGTGTGTGTGTGTGTGTGTGTGTGTGTGTGTGTGTGTGTGTGTGTGTGTGTGTGTGTGTGTGTGTGTGTGTGTGTGTGTGTGTGTGTGTGTGTGTGTGTGTGTGTGTGTGTGTGTGTATGTATGTATGTATGTATGTGTGCAATAGTAGAAGAAGATTCCTTTAATTAATTCAACTACTTCCTCGCCCAACAAAAACGTTGCATTTTGTCACTTGTTAATTTCTTGCTGGAATGCCTTGTTCTATCACGAAAAAGGGCGAAATTGAATAAGTCAATAATACAACGAAGTGAGAAGGATGACACTTGCATTCACGCAGCATTTGTAACAATATCATCCTGCTGCTAACACACATGTGAGCAAACCCAATGTTTTGCAAAACTTACACACGAGTCTACGGCCGGTAACGACAACTTCGCACAGGACGCATACTTTGCGCTCAAAAGAACCGGGCAAACGTTTGATTTTCATACATCGGGCGTTGGCTTTGCAAGTGACAGTGACTGTCCGTCCTTCGACGTACGCGATATTGTGCACTGCACATACCTTATAGGCAGTATCCCGACTAGTGGTGACACTCACTGAGACTCCGTTTATTGTTCCTATATAGTAATCTGTAATAATACAAAAGTATATTAAACTATCTTACCACAACATTATTCATATAATGAAGTCGAAGTACTAGTGATATCATGAGATGCTGTACCAAAGTGCCCAATTTGACAGCAGTTCTCTTGTAATTTATGTTCACAGGGAGCGGTTCAATCACATCAGGGCGGCGGTTGTGAAGTCAATGCCAGCAGTGGCCCGGTCATGGGCGGCGGAATAGGATCACCGAGTATTGGGCTTCTAAACGGGTTTCGCCACCTGTTTTGTGGATCACAATTAGAATGGTGCAGATCACGCTCTCTAGATGTCTACACCAGCCTAAACGGCGTTGACGAATGAAGAATGATGTCATGGGTAAGTCAAATAAATGTTGTGTAGAGCAGTTAGTGACATGCTGAAGCCAGATGATACGTTGCAAGCGGCGCTGACAACGCATACTGAATATATCGAAGCGACGGCGAATTATGAAATCTGTTGTCCAACATTCAGCGCCATAGACAATAATGGGAAAACTCGGGCATGGTACAGGTTTGTCTTCGTTACGATGGTAATACCCACGAGAGGATTCAATTAACGACACACGGTCATTACAGCGGGAGGGATATCAGAGCTTTGGTTGACGATCCATCATGTTTTCTTATTTACCATAAGTAGGTAAATGAATCCATAAATTCGACATGTTCGTACAGGATATGGAGCAGAGGTAGAGTTGTCAGTTCGGGAGTGACAGCCATGCGTGCGGTCTTTGTCCAGCTTGTGGTCATGCCCACGTGGATTGGTCTTTCTTGTAATACTGTCAACGCCTCAATTGAATTGCTCCTTTATGTAATACTGTAAAAGCTTCAAATGCGTTGCTCCTTCTTGTAATACTGTCAAAGCCTCCAGTGGATTGCTCCTTCTTGTAATACTGTCAAAGCCTCCAGTGGATTGTTCCTTCTTGTAATATTGTTAAAGTCTCCAGTGAACTGCTCCTTCTTGTAATACTGTCAAAGCCTCCAGTGGATTGCTCCTTCTTGTAATACTGTCAAAGCCTCCAGTGGATTGCTCCTTCTTGTAATACTGTCAAAGCCTCCAGTGGATTGCTCCTTCTTGTAATACTGTCAAAGCCTCCAGTGGATTGCTCCTTCTTGTAATACTGTCAAAGCCTCCAGTGGATTGCTCCTTCTTGTAATACTGTCAAAGCCTCCAGTGGATTGCTCCTTCTTGTAATACTGTCAAAGCCTCCAGTGGATTGCTCCTTCTTGTAATACTGTCAAAGCCTCCAGTGGATTGCTCCTTCTTGTTATACTGTCAACGCCTTCAGTGGATTGTTCCTTCTTGTAATATTGTCAAAGTCTCCAGTGAATTGCTCCTTCTTGTAAGCCTCCAGCGATATCGAATGCGGATACAACATCACATATCATGTTTGATACCAATAATATGAACAAACAGACAGAGAGACAGGCACACAGACAAAGAGACAGGCAGACAGGCGGACATAAACTGACGGATATACACCAATATTCTCCACGTCCACATGTTAGGTAGCCACACATTGATCCACAACGCGACGTTCTACCACGCGCCCAACGCACCGCACTGATGTTATAGAAGACAGTGATTGTATTTACTCACCATCTGGTCCGAATATTGTTACTTTCTCGATTTCGTACAAATGCCCTAAATACACCACCCACGAATAACCATATGGCCCTAGAGATTCCGCCACAGCGCAGTTACCATGCAATATGTTGGGGTCAGTGTTTCCATCAACGGCAAAATAGGCTATGTAAGTTTCGGAATAGTGGTTATATCCCTGAACCGCAGACTTTCCATAGGCAACATTTCCTGAAATAAGAGTACAACCATCGTTAGGTATGACAAGGCGTACGTTCCACTTGATGTTATTTTAATACGCGTATTTTAAATATATATATATATATATATATATATATATATATATATATATATATATATATAAATATATATATATATATATATATATATATATATATATATACAAAAATAAAGACATGCCTTTAAATAATTCAGTGTACGCCAATCTGAACAAACGGATCATACTAACAGAAATGTTTGTCGCCTGTTCTAATGGGTCAAGAGTAAGTGTATTAATTAGTTAATATTTGACGGTATACTTTTAATTATCTTAAGCACTCAAACGCAGCGGTGTACAGTTTCGTTAATGTACGTCGCTGGTGTTGAACGGCGGCGCATAAAACTGTGTATGAATTAATTAAATGCATACGCCTAACATTGCATAATTGCGTAATTATCTAGCTGTAGGCGTTATCTCAATAATAAACCTTTTTTGTTATAATTATCTCACCTTAGACCCAATTTGAAATATACATAATTTTGTAATAGGGACAGGCTATTTCCATACATTATATATTTGAATAAAATAGCTTGTAATTGTCAGAGTCCGCGATCAACCCAGACGATAACGCCTTTTATCGCTGGGCCTTCGTTCACAACACAGCAATAATGAACGTCAGGAAGTTAAGTGTTGTGAAGAAATGTACGTTTTGGAATACATTATTGTGCTTCATGTAATTTATTGAAAACATGTCTTAATTAGAATACTTCATACATTAGCATCATTGTCACTGCCAAAATGGATCACATTCTTTAAAAATAAACGTAATATTTTGGAGAGCAAATTTCCACGGAGGCCAGTTGTCGGGTGTTGTTTGACCGCACGTCGAAACACAACCCTGAGAATTGTGCATTGCAAAGAACTACAAACCAATGATAGTACAAGTACATGCATCATTTTCAGAAGAAAACATAAATACCTATAAGAGTATATGACCAAGGTGGTGGCTCTGGACAACTACGACTACGTGCATGATGTGCTGAGACTCTTTGGGTCAAAAAAGTGCCGCCGAACCATGTATGGAAACTAAAGATAATAACGTCAGAACATTACTAAGAGGTGAACATATACAACAACTCAAAGAAGAACTTAGTAAACCAGGTTAGTATGTAATAAGGATCAAAGAAATGAGAATGCAAATGTGTTCAAAACTGTATCACACACGTATACGTTTTGAACGAGTCGCTGTCTAGGCTCTGTGTCGGCCCCGTCCATTCACACTTGCATATGCGCAGTGTTAGAATAGACAAAGCGTAAATAATAATGCAGTTTAATCGTTTGCGAAGACAACATTCGCACAAACTACAACACCGTCGCCTTAAGGATGATGATGGAGAAAATTTATTTCGCAACGGCAAACATATCATATTGCTAACTTTCTTTTATTTCTTCGTGGAAAACTAAACTTGCACAAACGTAGACTCTTAATACCAGATACTTCATGCACATGTTGGAATTAACACGGCACAATAATTGTGGTCTAAGTAAGTAATTTATTTTTTAGGAAACCACTTATTTTCAAATTAAGACTAAGACATACCAAATATGTTGTTCCTAATTATGAAAGGCTATATGTCAATATGGTCCAAAATAGTCGCAAGATTGGTCCAAAATGGCCGGCTTCATATATTATCTGAACCCAAAACATTTCATATCCTTGTCATTATCCATTTTAATGCTACATACACACCAGCAGAATGCGAGCAAGCAACAAATCATAGTTGTATTTAGCCTTAAAAACCGCAAAGCGGCCAGCGATGTAAGCTGTATTTGAGGAATTCATGGGAAGCAACAATCTCCGCCTGAATTTGTTTCCCGCCTTCGATATAAATCTCCATTGTGTCTGTCTGTAATTGCATGTGTATGAATGCGTGTGTGCGAGTGTGTGTGTGTAAAACTGTTATATTCACCTGTATGACACGCAGGCCCGTGCCACTTGTACTGGGAGGGATGACCGTCTATACAGCGACCACCTCTGATACATGCGCCTGTGCGTGTATCGCAGCCCTTGGTACACTGGCAAGGCAAGATGCATTTTCCCTGACTTTTAGGCGTGGGCGAGAATCGGCAACGCTTAATTGTCGCAGCTAAAACAAGGCCATAGTACATACGAACATGTCAATATACCTCAACTATATAATGCTGGTTAGAACGTTATGGTTAGGGGAACTTAACATCATAAGCATTTAAGTATCATTAATGTATAACACAAATTATGGGCGTAAACATATTGCAGGACAATCGATCAATCAGAATATATATATATATATATATATATATATATATATATTATATATAAGGGTGTTTCTCCACAGTTGCTAGGATGTCAACATGTCTTTGGCCAAGCCTCGAAAGGACCTATGACGAAGGAGATGGCTATTGTCAACTAGGACTACGTGTAGGGAGCCGCCGAAATAGGGTAAATAGACGAAAGATAGCGACGTACAACGGCTGAACTCTAGAAAGAGATGATCATCACCGTCATGCGGTCGGTCGCATCACTGGCTATTGCTCTCCATTTATCTCTCAGCTATGAGAGTGATGTCCTTGAGTCGATATTTATGTCTCTCAGCTTCAGATTTCTCCTGTTGGTATCCTTGAACGGGAGACGAGGGCTTCCTCTCTTTTTGTGACCAGAAGACAGTTGAGAGTAGATAATCTACTTTGGTAACCTCTCTGGTGAGGTGTCGAATTCACTGGAGATTATTTCTGATCAGAAGATCTTCCATAGATAGCACCCGTGTCCGTTCGAGTATGTCCTTGTTTGTCACTTTTTCCATCCAGGTTATCCTCATGTTCGAACGCAGATGTCGCATCATGAAGGCATGCAGCTTTTTCACCTGTCGTTTGTACACTGTCCAGGCCTCGGCTCCGTACAGACGGGTGGACAGCACGATTTCACGATATATCTTACCTTTAACTCGCAGAGTCTCTGGCGTAGTCGGCCAACAGAGGCACTAGCCTTGGCCATCCTCGTCTGTATTTCTTCGTCAGTGTACCCATTATTTGATACAGTGCTACGGAGGTAGGTGAATTCCAGAACAGAGTTCAGTTTGTTTCCATGGACGTTGGACGTTGAGTAGCTTCTGGAAGTGTTCACTCAATCTTGCCACAACTCTATTGCTATCAGAGAAGTTCTCCATTCCAGCTATTGATTTCACGAGGACAGGAACCTTCTTCTTGGGTTTTCACATTTCCTTCAGTCCATTGTAGAAACCCTTCATGTCGTTTCTATCACCAGCGCTCTGCATCTCCACTGCCTTCTTTTCCCACCAGTCTGACTTCAGATCACGGGTGCGTTTTTGTAGCTGTCTGCAGGCATCTATGCATACTGCAATAGTGGATCTAGTGCTCCTGGTTTGCAACACTCTCTGGTCGGCTTGGTCTTTTCTGCTCATAAGAATCTGTAGCTCCTGGGCATTGGATGTTTTTGTATGGCTTGCTAAGATATTTGTGGCTATGCTGTATACGACCTGTTGCAGGGCTGCCCACTCCTCGTCTGGTATTGAGTTTCCTTCTCCTCCCATTGGGCGAGAGCACTGTTCATATCCTGCTCAATACTGTTCCTGTTGCTGATAGTACTTCGTTTTGCTCTGTTGAACTTGGTCGGCTTACTTGTCCCTTCCCTGTTGTGCCTTTGTCTTGTTCTGAAAGCCACTATTGACCTCAGCATCTGGAGATTGGTCCAGCAGTTATCTCATCGCATTGTGCATGTCGGGCACTGTGGTCTTGCGTTCATCATTCTGCTTGAAAATGGTGCTCGTCATTATCAGTTTGAACCCAGAGCACGGAGCCACTAGAAGGTCGCCAATGGAGTTGCATTTCCCAATCCCATGTTTGCCCATGACCATGGGCCACTTGTCAGTGTGTCTTCCTTTCCTCGCATAGAAGTCTCTGATCAGCAGTAGCTTATCTGTTCGATGGATGTCAGTGAGCACATTTGCCAGCTGTTGTAGAATGCCTCATTGTTTTTACCTGGGTTTGTCGTTGTTGGAGCGTACAGGCATATGATTGTAGTGATATTGATCCGGTATGGTGTTCCGTGCAGTTGTGCATTTCACGGAAGCTGCCAGAAAAAAAGAGTTAAATGCAAGTTACTAGCAGCTCTCCTCTCTCTCTCTCTCTCTCTCTCTCTCTCTCTCTCGGGGAGCAATAGAGGTTTCATATCAGAAGAACATGTCAAGACAGACGTAAACTATTTGTCCCTGCAGTGGCTGGTCCAGATATGTTGGGAGTTCCATACATCAACCGCACTTGATGCTGCCACAGTGACATGGTTTTCTGGTTAGGGTTTGCTCCCTTAGCTTTCGGTTCTATAAAGAATCTGTACCACAAGGCAATGGTTTACAACTCTGTATTGCAATACCTGAGGTAGAGTAAGAGATGAACACGTTCAATAACTCGATGAGAAGAAGAAATTAAGGAAACCAGGTTGGTATGGGATGTAACCTACGATAATCTGGTTTCGAACCCTGTGCTGCGATGTTAAAACGTTAGGCAAGCTTTTTCACTCTACTTTGCTCCAGTTCACTAAGCTGTATAAATGATACCTGGCTATAGACAGTGGTGGATATGTGTACGAGCAGCCTTCGCGCATTAATTGTAGCATATGGCTGGATGCTTCCCAAAAAATCCGATATGTTGTCTGAGTGAATAGATCTGTCAGGGAAGTAAAGTGTAAAGCGCTTTGAACAGTGCTGAGGACTGGATACTGCGCTATATAAAAACTTACCTTCACTTGTATTAATCATGATCGGTGAATTGAGAAGACGAGAGGAATGTTTCACCACCATACAAAGCGGCCACTTACTATGCCATTCTGAGGCAAACAACGGCTTAGCAGCAGTGAGCTTTCTCATAAACAGGACATGGAAATACCATATTGTGAGGGTAAACAGCATCAGCCCAGAGTAGCAGAATTACTAAAGATATTGCAAATATATGCAACAAGAACATCATACTCAGAATAATAAATCACCAGCTTTTACAACGACAAATAAGGAAAATAACAAACCCAAAGGAAAGAGCAAAGGGCAAAAATATTGGGCTGGAAATAACAAACGAAAGAGGCGATACTTTGAATTAGTGGGCAACACAAATAATGTACAACATTATAAATACCATGTTTCATGAGAAGAGAGAGATGATGGATGCAGAAAACCCCCTACACAAGTTATAATTAAACAACATTTCTAACAATTACAAATTGATATAGTGTAAATTAATTAATTAGTTGACACAAGTTACTGTGTTTATGCAGCAGTACGATTTGAACATTGTAATAACATTATTGTCATCTTGAGTAGTTTTCACGGGATCTCGCATAATCAATTTAATAATTGTATAATTTGTATAAATTTCATATAATTGGAAACAAACTGTTTAGATTATAAACAAACCTTTGACGAAGTGCCACATTAACGATTACTACTTAAACTAAAGGTCAACAGCATAGGAAATGGTATACACTGGTGCTATGCTTCCATTTCTATGTAAGAGTGGCGCCGCAGGTATTGCATATAACCACGTTGGAAGCAACATAGTTCGGCCCTTACCTTTCTCAATCGCCGCGTTGCTTGCAACAGTGTTGCGTACCGTAAACCCGCCTTTAGGCTTGGCATATTTCATATCTAGCCGCTATATGATATTTGCAGCGAATTTGGTGTATCTTTCTAATGCCATTATGGCGACCGAAGTACATTTATCTATGTCTACTCTACACAGGAATTGTGTTTAATACGTTTTTAGAATGGATTATTGTGTTATTGCAAGTTAACAATCGTTGTGTCTCTATATGCCGCTGCAGCAAAAAGAGGCCCCTAATTATATATATATATATATATATATATATATATATATATGATATATCGTTCTAGTATATATTTTTGAATATATATATATATATATATATATATATATATATATATATATATATATATATATATATAAGAATTAAAATGTTTACCTTGTTCGCATTGGAGTCCAATGTAACCTTTTTGGCACGCGCAATAGTATGACTTTCCAGATTCATAACACATACCACCATTACTGCAAGGCTTGTCATCACACGGACCTGTAACGTTTACAACACCGCTGCCAAATAACATTGACTATTTACACGATATGTTGTTAATTATCGAGGGAAACACCAATAAATAAAACAGTACAATATTAATAGTTGATAATGTGAAAACAGTGCAATGTATTCTGTCAAACAACGTTGACTAGTTACACCATTGTAGCCGATTTTCAAGGGAAACGTCTACAAACAAAACAGTACAATATTCATAGTAACAATGCACTTTTGTTAATTTAACGACAGCATCCAACAAGCGATACAAATGCTTGTTGCACGCATGGGTTGTGTACGTTGTGACAATTGGAAAACTGTACAATAAAAAAATACAATAAAAACGGCACCCTTGCTACAAGCTTGGGACCTATTATAAGACAGATGGAGTTCCCGAAGACCCATGAATTCAAACTTCCAAGTAAAGATTTGTGTCAGTTAAATATCGTATTATTCCGTTCTGTGTCTAGCCATACACACACACATATATATATATATATATATATATATATATATATATATATATATATATATATATATATATATATATATATATATATATATATATATATATATATATATATATATATATATATATATATATATATATATATATATATATATATATATATATATATATATAATATATATAAGACGAAAGTGGTCTGCCTCGCATATATATATATATATATATATATATTTATTTATTTATTTATTTATTTATATAATGGCGAGCGGCAGAACCATGTCACATACCGATTTAAATAAAATGTTCTATCATTGGTAAGCCCTGCATCTCCCCGTCATCATAAGACATATCGCAGTGTTGTCATGTTCATGTAGTACAGTAAGCGTTATTCCCAGGTCAAACAAGGTCACCATCAAACGATCAATTTTATAAATATGGGTCTTCTGAAAACGTCTCGATATTTAAATGGATATGCAGCTACTTGATTTTATCGGAAATTGGCCAATTCATATACTGTTAGAAAGTGTAATGTCTTATCTCCAAGACTGTGCACAAGATGATGCTCTATCGTGAAACAGTAAGAGTAATTAAAAGGTCGAAGCAGGTCACCCTTAAAATAACCATTATTGGAATGTTTTCAATGCCTGGAACATTATAAACTTGGATAGGCTGTTTATCTACTTCACAACTATGGACATGTCATACAATTTATGTATGATCAATTCTGTGGAATGGCGTCAAACAGGGTCACCATATATTCCAGTCGTTGCTAACATATCTATCGCACCTTCAGTTAGTCATAGCTATACCATATATCATTGGAAATAATTATTTAACACCGTGACAATTAAGTAAACAGACGAACCATGAAATAGTGAAGTATACGTGCAGGGAAGGTCAAACCAGGTCATCATCGACTGATCAATATCACAAGTTGCTGCTATGTGTTTGTCAATGTACACAAGGCCACATCGTATGACATTGAAACACTCATTGTATTATCGCCAGTTCATTCGAGACCGATTATCATGTACTCAGCAACCTATGTACTGGGCATCAGTGCACAATTCGAAACTCAGTATAGGTGATGTGGAGGTCAAGTTGGAGAGATTTGTGACTGGCGCAATTGAATCAGGTGAAACATGCAGCTTCTACAGCCCATGTCGAATAATTTCCTCATGATTGAGTATCTGATTTTGAGTGTTTTGCATTTAGTTTTGTCTATGTTAAGTGAAATTTGTTGGCACTTATCCAATGAGAAATGTTTGTGAGACTACCGAGGTATTTGCTTTTAAAGAGTAGGCTTGTATCATCAGCAAACAGTATGACTTGAGTTGTATGTGATGATAAAGGCATATCATGTATGTAAATAAAAAAATAGTAGTGGTCCTAGAATGGAACCTTTTGGGACTCCACACTTTGTGCTTTGATAATTAAACATTGTAGCTTTGTTTATAACGAATTGTTTTTTATGTTCAATGTGGCTTTTTAAATGTTTGTGTGGGACCCCTTTAATACCATAGTGCCATATTTTATCAATCAAAATGTTGTGATCTAATGTGTCAAACGATTTGCTTAAGTCAATGAACACAGCAGGAACATAATGTTTGTCATTTAACGCATTTACTACGCAATCTATTAGTTCCAGAGTGGCATGTTCAGTTGAACTTTGTTTACGAAAACCATATTGTGATGAAAACATTATTTAGAACCATCTTTCTGGTGAATGATATTTACATAACAATGAAATGATGGATATTGTCTAAGTAACAATGTAACAAAGTTGATATGATACCAAATACAAACAATTCCATATCATATGAGTGCACACAATTAATACTTGCATAAATGGTAACAAATATATAAACATTATCAAAGTTATTTTCTCAGTGTACGTTTCGCAACGTTCACTGATATAATTTTAAAATAAATATATACTGATCTGATCAAAAATTTAGATGTTGGTAACGTACATAAAGATAAATGCCTCCCAGGTCTAGGGTAAACATGTAAGTCATTGATAAAATAAATTAGAAGAATCATAGCAAACATAAAATGGGATACACAGCAGATATGACTAGATACACAACATACAACATTAGAATCAAAGCAAAAGTCACATGAAATGTCATTAGATACCACGAAAATGAGACCACTGTGTGTGTAATCATAGCATTGCTATTGTCAACAGGATCCACAACTGATTTGGCCATAAGTAGGCACGTTTGTATTGAAGAGTCATTAGTCAAAATGTTGTCTAATGCTCATTTAGACGCCGTAGTTACTGGTCAGTTGTGACCGATGTTTTCTTCCCACTGGTCTGCAGGCAGACGATTCGCCCATCCACTGTCCAGGTTGTAGTGTTTGGCATGGATCTTGCTTTCAGCATCAGTTCAGTTATCCGTTTCGTCAGGCTTTCAGTTAACCTTTGAGCCGTTAAGTTAGTTAGAATGTTAGTGAAACGGTCTCCTGATGTCATGTACTCAGTTTCTACCGAATCGCATCCGTTCAAAACATTCACTGTAGTCAGTAGACATAGTATGTACAACAAACACTACGCATTGATCTGTATACACCCACATTCCTCTATTTATTGATAAACCCTCGATAATTCACTGATTAGTTGTAAAAAAAATCATAATTTCAAAAAGTGTTATACAAATTGACAGTTGAATAGTTATGTGTTAGAGTCCTAGACTATTTTGCCAACATAAATTAGATAACTAAATTAAATATTCAGATTGTTTATTGTTATAAAGGTTTTTCTTCAATAAATGTCACAATGTCGTGTTTTTTTTCGATTAAATGTCGTATGGTTATACATGTAAATAGTTCTGTTCAGATGCTTTATGTATGTAATTAAGCAATTATAAGGGTAAACATGATAAGTATGGTACTTTTTTTACCTTTTTTCAACTATTTGTCTTATATGCACTGTACGTATAATGTAGCAGTAGTAATTGTTTGTTGTTGAAATACATTTCAATTCAATTCAAAAACATTTCGCCCTGTCAAAAATAGCACCTTAACGTTGTTTCCCTTAAGTTTACTCTGATGTCCTGCATGTGAATATAAACGTTACCTGCAAGACATCCGCAAAGATGATAAGACACAATAATTAACAAATAAAGAATAAAGAAACACATTTTGTTGGCGTTCGAAAAAACTGTTCTTTAACATCGGTATCCGGTCGCGTGCCCCTTCCGGCCAACAAGGAGCTGTAGAAGCTCGCGACCGGAAATGAGTTGTTCTTTGGAGATTGCAAGAATGTATACTAGCGAGCTTAACACATCAATGCTTGAGGAATCATTTGCAAAAGTATACCGATATTAAAAATCTGTAACAATTATTTAATTCCACTTGCGCTTAGGACAGGCTAAAAAGGTATGTATTGGCGAAATATTTACAAATAATAATAAAATAATAGTCGAGCCGCTAGTCGAAAGGGCAACGTGGTGGGTGTATTAACGACAACATTTATCAAGCTTCCCATTCCAAAGTGAATTCCCGATGGCGAGTGGACAAGGAAGCTTTCGGTATATTTACCTATGTATATTCCGCGCTTTAGAGATATCTGTCGATGTTGTTTTTTAAACGCGCCACAACCAAGGGACCATACATTAAGCATTACGCAACGGGGGGCCAATGCGTATTTCGTGTGATATGATTTATTACTAAAAATGCATGCTCATAAATCTCACTTTATAATTATGCCAATGCGATTGTTTGTGTAGATGCCAAATGTACCTGTTTTGCGCATTCTATGTTACATCTGGCAGTAATTACTAGCGATATCATTCAGTGTTCGACTCACGACCATGTTCGACTGTCGAATCATTCTTTGACTATATCATGCATTTATCAACTCTAATCCGTAGCAAAACATATAATAGAAAACAATAAAAACTTACATACCTTTTTTACCGAAATATATACAATGTTATATGGCATTATATAATACAATTGCATTGATTATGTTCTATAAGGGCTCCTTTGACCTTTTGCCGACTCGTGACGTCACCCTGTATTTTAAGCCTGGTGATGTGGTGAAAACATCGTTGTGTAGTGGGATGCCACAACAATAATCATAAATCTAAAAGTACATGTATCAGCTATGTGGCATTCCAAAAGACTGAGAACGACAAGGAGACCGATAAATAAAGGAATACAATTGTATTGTTTACGTTGGGCGGTCCGATGACAGCTTCTTTCCTTCAACCCTGACAAGCATCAAAATAATGATTTAATATCTGCACGGCTTCCTTACTGATTTATTCATAACTTTACTAAGATAATAAATACACATACCGCCAAATGCAAATAAATAGTTTGAAAGTTGCTTTTGATGAAGTGGTACGATACAGGCAGAAAACAAACCTTGTAAAAGACACCTGTGAACTAAATTTCGTGCGCCCTATTTGCATTTAGTGGAGGGATTTTGGCCTTGGCTTTAAGGTCGGGTCAGAATGTGCAACATAGATATCAACATAGATTCAAGATGATAGTTTATATTACACACAGGTACACCACGAAATATAGACGGCTAGTGTGTGTATACTAGACGTATACTAAAAGTATTTATTGGACAGCATTTTATATCTTGGTCAATCACATTGAGTGATTATTGTACTATTATATTTCTATCCTTTTGCCTATTTCGTCAATGTATCATAGTGTGTTGATGCATGAACCAGTAAATTGTGTGTATTTTATTAGTCCACGTTTCTGTGGAACTTGAAAACCATCTGATGCAAAATGGTGTGTCATATCATATGTTCTTAGCCAGGATTACTGCTAGAATGAATGTGTGAATGAAGAATGAATGTGTTAATGGGAAATAGCTTAATCAGATTTTTACAAGTTCCTTTTAAAAGATACCTTTGATGTGAGAAGTATATTACAGAAATACAAGTTATTGCTTTTCAAAAATAATTATTAATGGTTTCATTCCAGAACACATTGCTAGAGTGAGTTCGTCTTGTTCCATGTGCACACAATAACTTGTTCATGATAGATCAGTAGAGTGACGTTGAGCTTCATATTGTAGCAAATCAATATTTCCTAACACTGTAACCAGGGATTATGTTTCTTCAGATGTGTGTCTTACTCATTACTGTCGACCTGTTGTGTGAAGCTATATATGAAAGCACCGGCTCGTCATAAAGGCGGAATAACGTCGCGACGCAATTATTTGTGCGACACGACGCAATTATTTGCGTCGTGACGAATTTCTATTTTTGACACGACGTAATAACGTTCGTCACAACGCAATTCGAATTGCGTCGTGTCGCTAAATAGCGTCACAACGCAATTCGATTTACGTCGTGTCAACAAATACGAGCTGTTCGGAATTGTGTCGTATCGCTAAATGGCTTCGCAACGCAATTCGATTTACGTCGTGTCGCAATTCGATTTACGTCGTGTCGCAATTCGAATAGCGTCGCGACGCCATTTAGCGACATGACGCAATTTCGAACAGCTCGTATTTTTTACACGACGTAAATCGAATTGCGTTGTGACGCTATTTAGCGACACGACGCAATTCGAATTGCGTTGTGACGTCGTGTAAAAATAGAAATTCGTCACGACGCAAATAAATGCGTTGTGTCGCTAAATAATTGCGTCGCGATGTTATTCCGCCTTGACGGGGCGGTGCTTCCATAGCTATACCCACAAAAGTACTGTATACATCACTTGCAACACACAACCAATGATCGGCATGTGTTTTGTTAGATTTTGAATTTTAGTGACACTATCTTCAATGTAACAGGCCTTTGATGCAAGCAGTATTTATTTCCTGGTGAAGCTGGAAAGCCAGCTTTCTTTTGGGGGAGAGTCGGTACCTATCACAAGTATAAAACAGTACAGTATATTACACAAGTATAATAAGAACATCTAAGCACACATCTACTGGACAACATGTTTGTTTTAGAAGTAATGCTAGTTTTCCAAATAACATCACATTGATTGCTATATGGAGAAATAATATTGAAAGATAATAAAAGTACCTACACAGCGGTCTCAAAACTGTTGTTGTAACTTTAAAATATGTTGGCCATTTCGTGGTTGACACTAAGACATTTTGATTTATTTGTAAACAAAATACTTTGTTGCGGTGTAACTTTATTATAATTGGCTTTTTACTGCTACAAGTTTGGTTTATGAACAAGAACGTTAACTTATCTACCCACTGGTATATCATTTGTTATAATATGTTACACATTTTAGCTGTATAGGTGGCCAAACTCCTGGCTGGAGGATATTTTTAAATGTCCAAAAACAAAACCGATTGCTGTTAACTTTTCGAAAACGTGGTAAATCCTTTGAGAACGAAAGTATCCAAAATGGCCACAATTTAATGTTATATGTCTCGATAGGTGTCGCTAGATGCAACCACGTAAACCGAATTCAAACGCTGTGCTGTATTCGCTGACCGGCTATGGCGATTCGGTGTGACCGTCAATGCCCGACCTGAGTGCTAATCAGTTAACATTCATATTTCGGTTTGTTTTTGTGCGGATAGAAGTAAAAATGTTAATAGTTTTTATACTAACATCTGCTAAAAATTGATGTCCTTGGTTAAGTGTTATTTCACATTCGGCCTGAGAACCATTCTGCATCTCTAATCAATTCTGGGATAAGGTAACTTCGACAGAGGCAACATCTACCAGACGGATTTGGGGGCCAAACGTTCTGCCACCACACACAACGTGGTATATTGAGGCAAGCATTATAGCAGTTGCTCCTCTATTAAAAGGATTCTAAAATATTGAACTTGTGTATTAAAAATAAAAACCTTTGATTGACTTGCGTATGCTTAATGTAAAACTCCTGCATGTGCTGTTAAATTCAGTCCATCATATAAAAACGTGCATTACCTTTTTATAATTTCATTTACACTGAAATGCGATCATTTGAACCAGGTCATGTCTGCATGGTGGATATCTGTTAGTTCTCATCCTTATCGGTAATCGGGGTACTACGTACAATTACCCATGCGAGCCACTGCGGTAATATAATTCATGTTCCACGTTTAAAACGTATCGATGTTATTCATACGAAGTGGTACTAGATGTCAACGTTCTTGTAACGTTATTAACTACATCCGACGTTGAAACAACGATGACGGTGCTCCATTGATGATCCGGCGTTATATATGTACTGTATGTATGTATGTATGTATGTATGTTGTATGTATGTACGTATATATATATATATATATATATATATATATATATATATATAATATATATACTATATATATATATATATATATATATATATATATATATATATATATATATATATATATATGATATATATATAAAATCAATAATTTAATTATTGAAAACATTATTTCTGATTTACCTTGGTTATCTTAATACTGATTGAAAGCTGGTGAACTTGGGCAGATATATAGTGTTTTGAGTAACCGCAAACGGAATTGAATGTGTACGTATGTTTAAAGCTAACTAACAGCTCGCCAAACTTTCAGACAGTATCCACGTCTTTTTGTCGTCATTTTTGCTAGGCCTTCGTAGTCCACGTTTTTATGACATGTCTTCATGTTTGTCCGCCCTGGTTGCTGTTCGGCGGCCATGACTCTCAGTCCGTCCTCCTTGCTGGACCGAGTCCTTGCTGTGTTGTGTCCACGTCTTTGTCTTCTTACTGCACCTCATTGTCCATCCACCTTGTTGGGCGATGTCCACCTCTTTCTATTCGACCTGTGTGCAGGTGCGCATCTCACTGTTTGCCGTCCTTTCTGTCCGTCCGCATAGAGTCGACACCTGTCTGTTTATCCTCGTTACAGTACTGCACTGAACTGTTGTAATATATTTGCATGGCTGAAAAGCAGCGCGTAATACAGATACAGATCATTTTGCACAGTTCACACTTTGATGTTCGACCGCGCGCGCTGGTTTTCTGCACTCCTCGATCGAAGACGTTCTTGCTGTGTCAATATCGCATTGTCAAATGTACGTGGTGCGGGTTTACTCCCAGCAACCAATCACGACGGAGCTAGCATTGCGACCAGCGCTTTAACAAAACTAGTATCATCCGGAAAGGCGAGGGCGCTGCAGTGCGAGGGACATCATCAGGCTTAAATGCAGGGTGACGTCGCAATATAATTTGTGTGTGTGTGTGTGTGTGTGTGTGTGTGTGTGTGTGTGTGTGTGTGTGTGTGTGTGTGTGTGTGTGTGTGTGTGTGTGTGTGTGTGTGTGTGTGTGTGTGTGTGGTGTGCTGTGTGTGTGTGCATGTGCTTGCGTGTGTGTGAGTGAGTGTTGCTCAAGATAATGGTTATTAACCTTTAGGATATTGTGAATATTTACATAAAGCTGAAAACGTGTTAGGTACATGTAAAAAAACAGTTACTTTGATAAATATTCGTATCATCGAGCATCCACCACACGGTATCAATTACTAATTAGTTCAAAAACATGAAACCCATTCAATAGGCTTTCAAATTATGCCTTCCACAGAGAATACATTAGCTATAGCAACCATGTGCTTAGTGATACATTTCATACATGTCATGGGACAATTGTTCAATATTCTAAAGAATTGTCATACGAAAACATATTTCTGGAAATTTACTTTTGCAAAGAGTTCACCCATAACATACACACAATTGTTACAGAAACATGCTGTAAATAGATATATATACATATTATGTACATATAATAACATTATGTACACCACTTTGACCATGTTGGATATTGTGCTTTAGAAATAATAAATATATTAAATAAAGTAACTAGTTTATACTTATTTTTTAAATGATATAATCAATGGAATCCACTACGATTTGCGTCACGTTACGATTGCGCAATATTTACGGGGTGGGGTATATGTTCGGTTCGTGATTGCGTATAATGTAGCGCAATTTTACTATTGCCTTGCATTGTACAGTAAGCAAATAAATGTACATCATTTTGTTATATTACAAAAATATATTGATTACATATTAAGGTAATTATATTTCATGTTGTGTGATGTCAACTGAGAAACTGATTTTTCGATATATTGTCCAATGTTTTGTACCTGGCTTCCTAAAAATTAAACGTATCAATACGATATTGCCTGGAATATTAGTTCTCGACATTCCTGATTATTTATTACTATATTTAAGTTTGTTGTTATACACTTACTGTGAAAAAGTGGAAAGAGAAATACATGTCATGCGGCCTTAAAGAGACCACATAGGCTTGAATGTAAATCCAATTTTCGGTGTGAGATACACTGATTTGAGAGGGTTTACCTCTGGATTATTATTAGGGAAGGTTTGGAGTTTAGAAAACGACAGGGCAACCAACAATAGCACGAAGTGCCCACTTTGACCCTCCGTGCGCCCCGACTAACCAGAAGAGAGATGGAGAGGATGGCCACTGACAGAAAATAGTGGCGCGCCTTAGTCGATGTCTTTTTTTTTTTTTTAATAGAAAAACTACACCATAATGTAAGAATAAGTCAATAAAAAATTTTTAGTACATATATATATATTATATATATATATATATATATATATATATATATATATATATATATATATAGAATAGTATATTAAAAAAGATGAACCATATCCTTTTTAAATACATTGTATATAAAATAAAATACACGAACAACCACGTTTTGAGTGCGCCGCATATTTGCAGGATCCCGTACAAGGAGGTTGGGCCGAATCGTCCGTCCCTAGATTTCCGCTGTTCGCGTGCAGTGAGCCGAAATATCCGAAACGGCAACCCTTTGTTTTAACGAGGGGGTGCCGTGCCATCCGCCTGAGTAGGTCGGAGTGGGCCGAATCATCCTGGCTCGAACTGTCCGTCGCGGTGGGCCGAATCTGTTTTGGACCGTGTCATCCGGGACCCCGAGAACTTACCTCAAGTCCAGTTAATAGTTGCCCGAGATTGGGCACTGAAACCGTCTCAAGGTTTATTTTCTTATGTTGCAATTTCCCTATTGATGCTTTTTCCCGTATGCTTTGTTCGATTTGTGAAGAGTTGTTTACAATTGTACACGATCAATTTAAAAATCACGGTTATTTATATCACTAGTGTCACGGATTATAGCGCAGTGAAATCGCACGATTTGCGTTTACTACTGAAATATATCATCCCGTTTGCATCGCCAACATTTGATAAAATTAATTCTGCTAATATATATATATATATATATATATATATATATATATATATATATATATATATATATATATATGTATGTTGTTGTTGGGAATGTCATATATAACTGTAGTTACACATCACTTCTGGTATGTTGCGCAAAAGCTGAAATGGTAGTATTTAGAATAGCCGCTAGTGGCGTGGGCTACGGTAGCCTTTCCCACTTTGGGAACTTTGAAAAATTTTTTTTCCCGGGGATCACTTCATTTTTAAAAAATTCGAAAAAATTTTTTAGTTTCCCCGGGGCTGTATGCTTATTAACATAATGTATTCAATATGGCCGACAATTTATTTAATATGGCCGACGAACCTGGTGTGAAATATAAATTCGCGCGCACAATATGTTTAGCGCACTTTTGTGCGGGTCGCGTGCGACCACAAACATAAAGTATGACGTAGGCGTAACAGTCTTTCATTGTTTCAAATACGGCCGCGAAACGAATACTTGTTGAAGCCGGGTCGGTGAAATAGATCATCAAAGATAAGCATGATGAATGTACCAACGATAATATAGTGTAGGTTCTAGTGGTGTATTCGTTTAGCTTTATTATTGATACACTCATATTGCGCCGATTATGCAAGGTTACGATAGCAAAAAAACTTATTCACCAGGTTTTGTTGTAGAGAAAACATGGTGTCATGGACTAGCATGGGCCATGGCTAAATAAAATATTACAATAAACATTAAGGCAGTTATATTAATATTAAAACATCGCTCGTTGAATTGATTGAACGTGAATGTCGTGATATAATTGTATGTATACAGCGCTGTCATATATTATATTCAAACATACGATAAATATCGTAAACACTATGTCAAAACTTAAATGTATTCTTGATTCGTTGTATGTGAATGTGTTTTGATAATCGTTTGCATTTGAAACGCAGGTTTATGTAAATGTTAATCATATTGTATGGATATTTCATATATATATATATATATATATATATATATATATATATATATATATATATATATATATATATATATCACACACTTGTTTATGCTATTGAGACTAAATAAACACTAACAAAAATCCAGTAATTCATAAAAGACACATGCTGCAAAAAATAGTTACAATGTAACGAAAACGTGGCATTTGGGGGCAGCATGTAAATGTTTTCCATGTTAAAATGTAGGACTGTAAGTTTTTTTAATGACAAGGAATGTGCCAGTCTCACACAATAGGTTCTTAGATCATTTTCTGTAGGTGTCACCAGTTATCGCCTACTGCACAACAATGACACCTATCTGTATAATATATAATTAATCACAGTTCGCAATATTAATGGGCATTGTGCTGCTTTATATATTATGTATTTTTCTTGTACGCTGCCACCATGTCGCACACACTGCAGGCAAAAGTTGCATAATTTTGTTTTGTTTAAAAAAATTTACTTAATACTACGTGAACAGTTAGATGTGGACCCAATTTATGTGACATTGATATATGACCTTGGCTTGACCTCAATAACTTACCTGTGCTAGAAGTTGACGTATATGTTAAAATTACCTAATTAAATTATTAAGTGCAACTCAGTAACTGTAGCTAAAAATTATATTCATTTTTAAATACAACATATTTTTTCCTATCAATTCGTCAGACATTCGGCAGCCTGCCCCTTACTGAACGCATAATTTAATTACATTTGATTACATTTAACACTTTAATAAAAACGGGATTAATTCGAATATATATATATATATATATATATATATATATATATATATATATATATATATAAACTGTGAAGAAGACTGACAAATATAATACTCTCATTTTGATTTACCTTCCATTCACATTCCTTTCAACAAGTTCCCGTTTGTTGTGATGGCAGGCGACATGTTTATATACTAAGATTCTCACTAATAAAATATTGGTTATTTTTTTGGTATGAATTAGTCCCATCAATGTTCAAAAACAAAGTTTCTGATTTCTTTCTTTTGCTATTCGTTTCCATGTTTTGAGCCCCGAATTTTCAAGCAGCCCACAAATTGCTTAATTGTTGGCATAGTTACATCATTCTGTATATTGGTACCTAAACAAATGGTCACGTTCGAAACGATGTCAATTGTCTCCTGTAAATCGTTATGATATGGGCAGTTAATGATTGTATGGGCACTTGGGGCCAACAAGTCAATTTTGTCCATGTTACAATATAGGACTTTAAGTGATTTTGGTTGTTATCATGACAATATTACATATCTATGTTTGGGCAATCTACAATAATGGAGTAATGTGTGGTATTGTAGCCCGTAGATACAATCTCATTTTCTAACTTCATAGCATTGCAACACTAACCTAATTATCATTGGAAATAACATAACATTTACTGCAGTGCATTTACTGGTGGCACAGTTACTTCATTCATTTAGTTTTTAACACTGTGATAGGCCAAAACACACAGTTCTGTACGTATGGAATTCGTTCTGTACATAACTGGTTTCATAACCGAAACATACCGAATTAACTATTAAAAATAATTAACCGGAGTGTGATTATCTGTGTGCGTTATTCTACTACAAGCACGTATGTTTTAGGAGTTTAGATAACTATTGTGAAATCTAACGCTTCAGGAAACGGTGTTGAACAACAACGAAATAACCCGAAAAACAGTGGCCAGAATGTACTGAGCACGCTCCACTCCTCCGGTTGTGTACGATACAGGGAGATGAAGCATGAATATGTTCTCCAATCACAGACAACATCGCGCACTAGCCACTTGCAACGGTTCATTTTCCTACCACTGGGTGAATGTAGTTCACTCGAATTCTGCCATCATATGCGCCACATTGCTCTTTAAAGTTCTAAAGAGTAGATGGCATGAAACCCGGTAACCAGCCATTATCCGACCTAAACACCTGAAAGGGAGTGCCTTCGCGAGCTTCTACATTAAATTTATCCTGGTTTAGACTTTTGATGCATTTCGGGTTTCCATGTGAAACACCCAATATTAGGGGAGCAAAGACAAATCGTCCCAGCCGTAATTGTATTTCTGGGACAATCTTTGGATAATGTTCAAACAAAATAGTAATAAATATTAAATATATCCCATAGATATTTGAAATGATGGCTGACATAGGTTCATAATATTTTTTATTTATATATATTTCTATAATTTATATATATATATACAAACATATGTATATGTATTTATAGTACCTTATGTTGATATATATTATATAATAACGGTAAAATATATTACTTTTAGTATATATATATATATATATATATATATATATATATATATATATATATATATATTAACTAACAAGGTAATATGTATTAATGTTATAATATATATTATATTATATATTATATATATATATATATATATATATATGTATGTACATATATACTTGTTTGTATATATATATATATATATTATATATATATATATATATATATTATACACATATTATATATATATATGTATATTGATATATAATATATATATAATATAATATATATATATATACTAACAAATAACGTGTATGATGGTGTGATTAGTTGTAGTTGTGTGTATGTATGTTCGAATATGTGTGTGTGTGTGTGTGTGTGTGTGTGTGTGTGTGTGTGTGTGTGTGTGTGTGTGTGTGTGTGTGTGTGTGTGTGTGTGTGTGTGTGTGTGTGTGTGTGTGTGTGTGTGTGTGTGTGTGTGTGTGTGTGTGTGTGTGTGTGTGTGTGTGTGTGTGTGTGTGTGTGTGTGTGTGTGTGTGTGTGTGTGTGTGTGTGTGTGTGTGTGTGTGTGTGTGTGTGTGTGTGTGTGTGTGTGTGTGTGTGTGTGTGTGTGTGTGTGTGTGTGTGTGTGTGTGTGTGTGTGTGTGTGTGTGTGTGTGTGTGTGTGTGTGTGTGTGTGTGTGTGTGTGTGTGTGTGTGTGTGTGTGTGTGTGTGCACATGGAAGAAAGAAACAGAAAGAATCGTGACTTGTGCGTATTTTTATGGTCATTCTTGTTTGGCTGCAGATACAGTCGTGGGCGAATATGCCGGAAACACAATCAAACAACCAACAACGCTATGTATCACATGCGTAAGAAGGACGTGATTGCCTTGACCTTGTCTTTGGCTGGTGTGTTTACGGGTGCACATATTCTAAGGACAAATCAGCCGGCGACACTCGTGACGAAACGACCGGTCACGTGGAAAAACATCTTTGACGAACCCCTTAATCCAGCCAGGACGGATTGCTTCAACCTTTTCGACAAACCAAAGTTAGACAAAGACTTCTACTCGCCGAATTACCTCGAGCATCGCCGACAGTTAGAAGCGAAACTCAAGCGAATAACTGACGCTGAAAACGAAAAACGAAATGAACATAGTGTCGTAGAAGGTCACAGCGGCCGATTGAGGTATTTGTCTCGCCTGTACCACTGGCTGGCCGGTCGACCATGGGTGAACACTATATGCGAGACAGGTTTCAATGCAGGACATGGCACACTGCAATGGCTGACCGGAAGTGACCACACGAAAGTGTATTCGTTCGACATCGGCTCGCACTATTACACTCGTCCCATGGCCGACTACTTAAACCGCACCTTTCCGGGACGTTTTCATATAACCTTTGGCGATTCTCTCAAGACCGTGCCTCAGTTTACAGCCAAACATCCTGAGGTCAAATGTGACGTCATCTTGGTTGATGGCGGACACAGTCACAGTGTCGCTATCGGAGATCTAAGGAATTTCCGAAAACTCGCTAACGTTGAAAGAAATGTGCTTATACTAGACGATATAAACATGCAGCCAGTCTCGGCTGCTTGGATTGGGGCACAGGCGGAAGGTCTCACAGTCCAAAGATTCGCTTGCACGGACCAAAGACGTAAACGGTCTTACGCCGTTGGATACTATGTGTAGCTTGACATGAGATACTGTGAAGCGAGCTGGTGCACTCTGGGATTCAAACAGGGAGGCGTCGGTTTTAAATGTGACACTGCCTTCCCGCGGTAGATCCAATAACATTCTATCTCGTTCCCCCAGATCATTAACTAATTCGGATGTCTCGTTGAAATACTGCTATTTTTCAACAAACACCTACAATGCATGAACAATATCTTACACATGTAACAAGAGCACATGTTAGCTCGAGGATATGCTATGTCGCAATAGTAAAGTAAAATATTCGTAAATTGTACCGTTATCAAAATGTCTGGCAAAAAGCAGAGCTATTTATTGTACTTGCCGATCTGGTAAATAACTTCATTGTTTAATTAACACTAGTTTTTATTTCACAGTTACTGTTGTTAGGACAGAGTAGCAGTAGTAGTAGCAGTAGTAGTAGTAATAGTAGTTGTAGTAGTAGTAGTAGTAGTAGTATTAGTAGTAGACACAATAGCGACTGTTTTCCTGCTCTTCTGTTTCAAACTATGCCAACTGTTTAGTTCATAATATTCGTACATTACTCTGCTCGCCGGGAACATAGGCCATCCACAAAGGAACGCCACTGTTGTCTGTTTGTGGCCATATTCTCCATCTCCTTTGTTTCTCTTTCCGTGTCTCCGCCTGCTGTTCCGTGGCTATCACCATCGCCTGTTCCCAGGGTTGTTCTTAGTGATGGCCTGACGGGTGATTGTTTCTGGAGGTTTCGTACGCGTATGTCATATCCACCTCCAGTTAATATTTCTTCACGGGTGAAAACGTTTGATTAAGTTCACCGAATCATCATTTCAGCAGCCGGAAGACGTGTGTCTCTAGATATGTACGCTGCAAGTAGTTGAGCCTGTGACGATTCGACACATTACAATGATCCATCTGGCGGACAATAAATAACTGATGCGTTTTCCATCCGTCAAAACCCAGACATGAAATTGGAAAGGCAACTCCTTGAACACGAGTACAATATATGTATATATATATATATATATATATATATATATATATATATATATATATATACAACATCTTTGTCTTCGACTTGTTCATCGTCATTGTCTGATTTTTACTCTCGTCAGCTACTTCATGTAGCATTTGTTGTTGTTCATATGGTGTATTAGTGCATATGAGTATGTCGGCGATGAAGCGAAGTTGACTGAGATATTCGCAGTCTATCTTCAAGCCTCAAATTTTCCAAGTCAGTCGTTGAAATAAGCTCTGAGTGTTGCCATCAAAACCATGGGTGATATGGTATATCCATGTCGAACACTTCTCCTGATGATGACCTTTTTGCTTTCTTTGTGTAGGTGGACTGTCGTAGAGCTGTTGGTGTAGATTTTCTTCAGGAGTTAGATGCACACATCTTCTATCCCCTGTTCTTGAAGCGAGGTCAGTACTGCTTGAGTTTGCACTGCATCCAAGTAGAGTGGCAATATATGTTCAGCAGACATGGCATAAGAATAAGTTTGGAGAATACAGAGGTAATGTGGTTGGGACATAGAAGGAAATAGTTGAAAATACCCCTGGATGGGATGAAGCTTAAGGGATGAGACACACCCGTCGTCGTGGCCATTTACCTAAGTGAAAATTAATAAAATTTAGAATAGTGTACATAACGTAAACCCTAATCAAATTATTATTTGTGACGTCGCCCCAGAGCCGTACGCATTCATTTTGCTAACATGCTCGTGATTACTAGCAATTTAGTTTTGTATGTTGTTGTTGTTGTTGATTTGTTCATTCAGTCTGTCCAGAAACCTCACCCTCTATCACAAATGTCACCAGCATTTGCTGCAGCTTCCATTTCTGTCCGGGTAAACAAAACATGCGCGTCTGCCAGAACGTAATTATCAAAAGGATACTGTACTGATTTACGAATTTTTGCTTGAAAGAGGGCACCAAGGAATTTGTCCGACGCACAGACTTTAGCGTCGTTGACAGCGCCTCGTATTCCCGAGCACTCAAACCCATCCATTTGGTAGTCACGTCGTGAAAAGACGTACACCAAAAGTTTGTCTCTGACTGTGTGTCCTGTAGTAGCACACGGGCCTAACAACAGGGCACAGGATTTGTCTGGATCTTGTGTGAAGGACACACATACTTTCCTGCATCGTTAGCTGACAAACTCTTTCTACATATACCACAACCGGGGTAAGTAAACATACGGGAATGGTGTTGTGCCGAGAGTCATTTCGTCTAACGTGTATAAAGGCCTGTGTTTAGCACAATTCTACAAACTTATTCCAAGATTTCATCGCGACGTTTAATCTCCTCAACTATGTCAGAACGAATACCGTGGGACGAACTTAGACGAGAGTTGGCAGAAGCGAAAAGGTGAGTACAACTAGTTTATATGTGTGTATTAGAAATTCATTTAATTAACAAAGTTGTTTATTACGTTATTTATTATGAATGTATCCTACAACATTTGTTCTTTTTAATAGAGAGTCCAATGACGAAGAGTGTAGTGTCGCCGATGATGACGCTGACGGTGTCATTGAAGACGCCATCGACGTCGGAACGAACGTTTCTGTTGTTAAATGTTTTAATTAAAAGTAAACTAATTGTAGTATTATGAATATTTCGAGATATTCTAATACAGTAATCGATATTGTAATTAAGTGTATACTAGTCATAGCGTGATTATATTCATTATTTTGAATAAATGTGTTACTTTATGTTTGTATACAATAGCTGTTTTTAAAGTAAATGTTATTCTTTTTAGTGACGAAGAATGGCGCGAGGACACCAATAACACCAATAACACCAATAACACCAATAACATCATTAACAACAATAACAACACTAACAATAATAGCAACAATAACAACAATAATAACAATAACGACAATAACGATAATAACGATAATAACAATAGTAACAATAGTAACAATAGCAACAACATTATTAACAGTAACAACAGTAACAACAATAACAGCAGTAGCAATAGTAACAGCAGTAACAACCGTAACAACAATAACAACAATAACTCCAATAACTCCAATAACAACAATAACAACAATAAAAACAATAACGACAATAACGACAAAACCGACAATAACGAAAATAACGACAACAGCGACAACAGCGACAACAACGACAACAACGACAACAACAACAACAACAAAAACAACAATAACAACAATAACAACCATAACAACACTAGCAACAATAACAACACTAGCAACAATAGCAACAATAGCAACAACAGCAACAATAGCAACACTATCAATAATAACAATAATAACAACAATAACAACAGTAACAACAATAGCAACAATAACAACGATAGCAACGATAGCAACGACAGCAACGACAGCAACGACAGCAACGACAGGAACGACAGCAACAGCAGCAACAGCAACAACAGCAATAACAGCAACAACAGCAACAACTGCAATAGCAACAACAATAACAACAATAACAATAATAACAACAATAACAATCACAACAATCACAACAACAATAATAGTGATAATAACTTTCGCTGCACCTAATTCTTTAGAAAACAGATTTAGAGGCACATCGTGATAAATCTCACAGTCGATACATTTTGGTAGGTTGTCACATGTATACGAGAACAATAAATGTTTTACTGAGCATGAGTAAAGCAATAAACTATACATTTCGGCCAGTATTATGTTTGATACAGTTATTTTAAAACGGTTACTACACCTATATTAAATAGTATATATTCCGGGCGGTGATGATGCACACAACAAAGGAAACAGTTCACTTTTCTGATTCATACTTTCAACGGTCACGTGGGCGTGCTGAATTTTTTTTTATAGAAAATATGTTTGTAGAAAATAACGCGGACGTCGTAGTACGCCAAAAATAGCACCTCTTTCTTCTTTAAAATAAGACACGTATTTTGGGGGTATTAGCTGAAGACACATCCGTCAGATGGCGCCACCTGTTCTTTAACCTAGTTTGGAGTTCACTACCTATCCGCTAGGGGACATTACATGACCCTAACCCATTGACCCAATTTAAAAAATAAGAAAATAAGGGGCAGGGGCAGGGGCAGGGGCAGGGGCAGGGGCAGGGGCAGGGGCAGGGGCAGGGGCAGGGGCAGGGGCAGGGGCAGGGGCAGGGGCAGGGGCAGGGGCAGGGGGCAGGGACACGGAGACGGAGACGGAGACAGAGACAGACAGAGAGAGAGGGAGAGAGAGAGGGCGGAGGGAGAGAGAGGAAGTAAGAGTGTGTGTGTGTGTGTGTGTGTGTGTGTGTGTGTGTGTGTGTGTGTGTGTGTGTGTGTGTGTGTGTGTGTGTGTGTGTGTGTGTGTGTGTGTGTGTGTGTGTGTGTGTGTGTGTGTGTGTGTGTGTGTGTGTGTGTGTGTGTGTGTGTGTGTGTGTGTGTGTGTGTGTGTGTGTGTGTGTGTGTGTGTGTGTGTGTGTGTGTGTGTGTGTGTGTGTGTGTGTGTGTGTGTGTGTGTGTGTGTTTTTTGTGTGTGTGTGAGTGGACGGGGTTAGGGTCGGTGTGTGGGTGGGTGTGTGGGGGTGTGGGTGTGTGCGTGTGGGTTTTAAGTTTTCACCTTGCGTGTCCTTGTGAAACTCCTCGTCCATTGCCATGTCCTGTCCTGGCCGGGTCAGGCGCCGTTCGTCGGTCGTCATCCAACGTCATGTACACATTGTCGTGTCCCGGCACATACTCTACCCTTGTGTACGTGTCGTCACTGGTTGGCGGTGGACGTTCCGAGGTAGGCCTGTTGTTCGGTCTACGCCCCGTGACCCTCTTTTCGGCTTCGCCCTCGTTGCAGAGGCCATTCTACGAGATCTGTGGACACGTCCAAGTAGATTCTCCTGCTCTGTGAAGCACACCTACAATATGTCCGGTGAACAGGTCACTCTGAGAGTTGTCGTCAGGTTGTAGCACCCGAATTATTCGGCATTTGACGCGTGTATAGCGAAGTGGGTCTACACAGGTGTTCACGAAGTGAGTCGCGCCCTATATATGAAGCTGTGTCACGCTTGAGTGGTCACGAGTAACCCCCGTGAACTTCCTCTTACCGGCTACCGGCAAATAAGCAAATGTCGATCAGATTTGGGGACCGTTTCAATGAGACTGTTATGATATTGTTATAACAAGTTCGAACGACGCCAAACGTGGATTTTATATCGCCTGCTTACTTTCAACTGTGGTGTATGTGGCTCGCAAGTTACACCAAATTGCAGTCACAGTGTAGGTAAACTTATGTCGTATAGAACTGTAAATTAGTGATACACTGAACTGAATACCTGATTTAGCCGCTAACGACAATGTTAATACCCTCATTACATGAGTTACCCGGATGTGCCAGTTATTATCACATTGTTAATATTTAAATTTGGCACACATTAAATAAGACCTGAACAATTGGCATGTTAACAAACATGATGTGGTTGACATTTTAGCCAGGACCAATTACGCTTCCACTTCTGATGTCGTTGCCCAATAAATGTGCGTCGTTGCAGGTATTTGTCGCTAGGGGCTCTGGGGTAGGATTGAGTATTTTTAAACTATCAATGTCGTTGCTATCAGCCGTGTTGATCGGCGGTATATATTTTTCAAATAAACCAAGTAAAAGCAAGCTAGAAGTTACCTTAACACAGATGCTAATCATAACAACTTCATTCATTATAGTAACATCCTTTTCAAACCGTTTCTACACAATTGTTATTTCATAAATCAAACGGGTACGTGATTGTCTCACATAAACAACACAGCCAACGTGTCTTGTTTTGCGAACTTTATTTGTTCTATATTTAAACCTCATTGAAGGAATAAACATAAATGAGCGCAACATTCCAAATCGATTAGCCATCGATTATCATTCACGTATGCGTATCATGATTTATATCAAGTATCATTTATGAATGTGCCATGAAGTACGTTCGAGCAAATCGCCGTTTTCGTAGCATTGGCTATGATTACGGGGCATCGTATGGCATAATGCTACACGCAGGAAATTGCAATAACGCGAAGATGTGTGCAAAACTTTGAGAATAAAACGCTGTGCATTGGCATTAAACGATGCAATTTTTGTTTACAAAACATTCAGCCTTTCTAGACATAAGAAATTTGCGTCCAAACAGTTGCTAGTTGTTTAAACATAGGTTCAAAATCATGTTTAGCCTAATCGATTTCGTCAAAACACTCGACGTTTCACAGGATTTTGTTTTAGTGATGTACTATATTTCTACGCATGTCGTCTATATTAAGCGTAAATGTAATTACTTGAACATCAGTAACGATGACGCACAAGAAACATCGCACATCCAAAATATGCGAATTCCAAAATTGCATGTGACTGAAATGGAAAGCAATGCTTTTTCACATATGTTTGATGCCAAAATGTTTGACAAATTTTGAAAACTGGTCATTGTCAACGTTTCGCTTAGGTTTTAAATCTTGGCTACGGGACTATTGTAAAATCGACCGATTGTTGTATTTAAGTGACTAATGGTTGTGAAAGGTAGGTTATATAGCAACTACATTGTCTGCTTAATATATGCTTAAGTTATACGTACTTAAACAAGTTGATTTTCTTTGATTAGCAAATCCCATCTGTCACATCTATGCCAGCTGTTCTCACGAGAACAGGTGACGAACATTACTTAAAATCGTATTTCTGGATATATCAACAATCGTGACTACAAATGTGAACCGATACGGTCCATCGAAATAAATGCCAGTGTTAATTGGCGTTTGACTGTGAGCCTAGATGTGATTGGTGGAAATGTGATAATTCGATATGCAGAATGTGATTTACACTGGACATCACGAAGCACTAGATGAAACAAACTTGATCTCCCCTTTCATCAAACCGTCATTTCGACGTCAACATCTGATAACTTGGCGAACTCTCCCGGATACAATGCGAGTATGTTGTGTCGATTTACTTGCATTCGCGAATCGTGGTTGAGGCTGATGCTTAAGTTGATATAATACAAACTGTTTCTTTTGATATTCACTCAATTAGACAATGCAGGACGTTGACATGTGTCGTGATATCTTCACGTAACTCACATTATCCATTTTTAAATACCACTTCTAATAAAGCGTCTGATTGAGCACTTAAGCAGATTGAGCACTTCCAATAGTCATCAGAATCTGTCGTGTCGCCAACATCCATATTTATAGTCGTTCCGCACGTATTCTCTGGTTCAGATGTCTCAATAAGTGCTCACTTCAAAGCGGCCTGATAATGACGTCATAGTCTCCGCCGTCACGTGATACAGCGCGTGAGAAGGCATCGCGTGCAGCACACAGTGGTGTCTGAGAAAGAAGACGTAAGCGTGAGGATCTGAGCAATGACACCACGATGACGCAAAGCGCAAAGGCAACACTCGCGTTCTGCATGAGTTGCCAACATGTAAACATGTCGTGTCCCTGGCGATGCGATCAGTTGACACAAACAAACGTGTCATGATTATGTTTCAACACTGACGCGTCCATTTAACGGAGTTTGTCGACAGGTCTGAGGCGTATCACGTGGCTATTTATTATGTACAAATTAAACAGTATGTGTAACTTCGTATGTCTCCTCATTAGCGTTGGAACAAATCACGCATATAGCAGCCAGTTGCGACGAAACGGAGGCCACCACTTGCCGCTACCGGTGGCGACCCCTACCGGTGGCCGTATTGCATATTGCTGCTACATATTGCTGTAAACGACGCTGAGAGCGACAATGATGGTCATACACACGATGAGTGCACCGGCCGCGATCAACATCCGGTACTTGAAGCGTCGAGTGACTACGTTCCGTAAGAATATCGGCTGATGGCCGCTCTCTTCTTTCCGCTTCCGGCGCTCGTGACGTATGGAATGCTTCGCGAGCTTCTCGCCGAATTCCGGGTCGTACTGGTACACGGGACCCGAGATGAACAATCTGAAACGAGAAATCAACGATATTGTAACACTGTCACGTTATTTGGTCAAGAGACATTGTTGTCACAGCAATTGGTCAAGAACACTGGTGTCTCTACCTTTAAAATGATCGTACGTTTGATGAAAAGTAGTAGGTGCCTGCTAGCAACGAAAATATAATGTGGCACAACCTTACATCGAATAGTTCACTCGGCGTGGTGCGTACTACTGTTTAAATTAAAACTGAATACTATTGCAATCTGTTTTCTGTGTGACAGGCTCCAGGGCGATTCATAAGAGGGTAATTTTGTTATCATATATCATACAGCTCTTACAGTTTAGTTTGTGTTTCATGCCATATAGCTCCTATAGTTTAGTTTGTGTTTCATGCAATACACCTCCTACAGTTTAGTTTATGTTTCATGCAATATAGCTGGTACAGTTTAGTTTGTGTTTCATGCGATATAGCTCCTACAGTTTAGTTTGTGTTTCATGCAATACACCTCCTACAGTTTAGTTTGTGTTTCATGCAATACACCTCCTACAATTTAGTTTGTGTTTCATGCAAGATAGTTCCTACAGTTTAGTTTGTGTTTCATGCAATATAGCTCCTATAGTTTAGTTTGTGTTTCATGCAATATAGCTCATATAGTTTAGTTTGTGTTTCATGCAATATAGCTCCTATGGTTTAGTTTGTGTTTCATGCAATACACCTCCTACAGTTTAGTTTGTGTTTCATGCAATACACCTCCTACAGTTTAGTTTGTGTTTCATGCAATACACCTCCTACAGTTTAGTTTGTGTTTCATGCAATATAGCTCATATAGTTTAGTTTGTGTTTCATGCAATATAGCTCCTATGGTTTAGTTTGTGTTTCATGCAATATAGCTCACACAGTTTAGTTTGTGTTTCATGGAGTATAGTTCCTACAGTTTAGTTTGTTTTTCATGCAATATAGCTCATATAGTTTAGTGCGTGTTTCATGCAATATAGCTCACACAGTTTAGTTTATGTTTCATGCAGTATAGCTCCTACAGTTTAGTTTGTGTTTCATGCAGTATAGCTCCTACAGTTTAGTTTGTGTTTCATGCAGTATAGCTCCTACAGTTTAGTTTGTGTTTCATGCAGTATAGCTCCTACAATTTAGTTTGTGTTTCATGCAATACAGCTCCTACAGTTTAGTTTGTGTTTCATGCAATATAGCTCCTACATTTTAGTTGGTGTTTTATTCAATATAGCTCCTACAGTTATGTTTGTGTTTCATGCAATATAGCTCCTACAGTTTAGCATGTGTTTCATGCAATATAGCTCCTACAGTTTAGTTTGTGTTTCATGCAATATAGCTCCTACAGTTATGTTTGTGTTTCATGCAATATAGCTCCTACAGTTTAGCATGTGTTTCATGCAATACAGCTCCTACAGTTTAGTTTGTGTTTCATGCAATATAGCTCCTACAGTTTAGTTTGTGTTTCATGCAATATAGCCCCTACAGTTTAGTTTGTGTTTCATGGAATACACCTCCTACAGTTTAGTTTGTGTTTCATGGAATATAGCTCCTACAGTTTAGTTTGTGTTTCATGTAATATAGCTCCTACAGTTTAGTTTGTGTTTCATGCAATATAGCTCCTATAGTTTAGTTTGTGTTTCATGCAATATAGCTCCTATAGTTTAGTTTGTGTTTCATGCAATATAGCTCCTATAGTTTAGTTTGTGTTTCATGTAATATAGCTCCTACAGTTTAGTTTGTGTTTCATGCAATATAGCTCCTATTGGGTATTTTGTGATACGTGCAATAATGCTACTACGTATTACTCGCTATTGAGCTGCTACGGAGTATGTGTTGTCACAGCTGGGCATTGTGTGTCTTGTGAACTTTAACTCCTACGGGCTATTTTGTGTCACGTGCAACAGATCTACGACGGATTATTTTGTGTTTCAAGCAGTAGTGTTCCTACGTATTTTGTGTGTAATGTAATAATGTTCCTACGGGGTATTTTGTGTTACGTCCAATATAACACCTTCAAGGTATTTTGTGTTTAATCCAGCAGTGCTCCTACAGGGTATTTTGTGTCACGTGCGGTAGAGTTCATTTCATATTTCATGTTTCATGCATCAGTATTTTTGTGTTTAACGCAATATTGTTCATACGGGTTATTTTCTGTATTACGTAGTAACGCTCCAACGAAGTATTTTGTGTTTCACTCAATAGTATTTTTGTGTTTAAATACTATAGCGTTCCTAAGGGTTATTTACTGTGTAATGCAATAATGCTGCTACACGAAATGTCGTGTTGTGTGTGACAAAACCAAATAGGGGTATTTTGTGTCACGTGCAACAGAGCTCCTGTCGATTCACTCGGCCTCACCTGGTCGTCAACAGCCAACGCATCTCATGCTCCGGCTTCGAGGCGTCACCGCCAGCATCCGTCTGTACCATCTCTAGCGGGTTGATGACAGTCTCCACACAGAGCACGTCCGCCACTGGGGACACACGGGGACAAAGTTGAGGTCAACATGGCTTAGTGGCGTATATGTCTTGACAGAGAACACCGGACAAGGCATGTACGTGACATTTGCTAGATAAATGCATAGGAATATGAGCAGATGTGTGACTTTGGCGTGAAGTCGTTTCTGATGTAGAGTCAAAGGTAGCCGACATATGCAGGGGAATAAGGGGGAGGTAATGAAGGGAGGCAGGGAAGGAGGGACGGAGGGAAGGAAGGAGGGAGAGGGAGAGGGGGGGGAGGGGAGAGGGAGAGGGAGAGGGAGAGGGAGAGAGAGGGAGGCGGAGGCGGAGGCGGAGGCGGAGGCGGAGGCGGAGGCGGAGGCGGAGGCGGAGGCGGAGGCGGAGAGAGAGGCAAGAGGGAAGCAAAAAGTGGAAAACAAGATGCACAGGAGGACATCAAGGATAAAGAGGGAAGGCGACCAGACAGGGGGTTTAAAACAGAAATATTGGTGAAAGTGTGAGGGAAGATGAGAGGAGAGGAAGGGTGAACAGAGAATGGGTGGAAAAGGGAGAAATAATTTGATAGATGGACAACGGAGAGCTTAGAAGGATGGAGAGGATTTGGAGTGAGGAAGTGACAGCCAAGGTGGGGGTGATGTTATATTTCCAAAAAATAAATGGGACATTGATATTGATTGCGACGAATTTGTTCTGTTGCAACTGCTACATCAACACCAACTCACGCGATGTTTTGAGGAACTCCGAGATTCTCGCCACTGTCTCCTTCATCTTCTCCATGCGGTCGGCCGACTTGCCATGTCGGGGCCGGACAATTGCCGGCGTGAATGTCTCGTACGAGATGGGAAACGTGGCGTGGTGGAGATGCTCGGGCGATTGTGGCTCCACCTTCTGACCAATCGTGAAGGCAATGCGCAGGATCCGGAAGTATTCGATGTTCGTGTCGCCTTGCATGCCGGGTACGATGTAGTAACACGAGTTGCCTGTTTCCGAGTGTGGACCTGGAGGACATCGAGCGACACGGAATGGTCAAGTATTAAACGGCAGTTATTACACAGAACAAAACCTTCATTTTATTTACCAATTTGCTGTGCATTGGAACAGTTTCGTGAAGTGTCGTAAGTTTACTTGCAACTAGGCGGTGTAGCTTACCGCCGGTTTCATCGGACCGATTTAGAAAACATGTAACTAAATCGACGTGGTATTGACCTAATTAGGTCGCTGTGGGGAATCCCTGTATTTGCCCTATCTGCAAACACCATACTTTTTCTCCTAAGCTGCCGCCTTTGTGGTTCGTTTACCAAACACCAGGTTGGGATTTGCAGTGTAAATATTAAGAATAGTTATGCCGAGAGGTGGCGCGCCGGGAAGATCAACGAACTTCGACATTTCAACTAACGTAACCTTACGTCTACTAATTTTATGGCGCCGCTAAGAGCAACTACTTAAGACGTCGTAGCGGGCGATAACCCGTCGAAAGCCTAAAACGTCGTAAAGTTGCGCTAGTTGCGTTTAACGAGTCTGCTCCATAGATGCACTTAGCTGCACCATGTATTTAGTAGGCGTAACTTTACGCTAGTTGAAATATGTACGGTATGCTCCCGAAATTGAAATATGTACGGTATACTCCCGACACGCCCACTCTCAACATAATTATTTTTAATGTTTACACTGGATATCCTTTACATTCATCGTAGCTTCTCATTTGCTATGCGAACGACAAAGGCGGCAGCTAGAAAGAAAAAAAGTTGTTCAGACACAGCACAAATACAGGGATTCCCCACAGCGACCTAACTAGGTCAATACTACGTTGATTTAGCTGCGCGAATGCTAAATTTGTCTCATGAAACCGACCGTAAGCTGCGTTGACTATTCGTTGTTAGCTGCGACCAGTAGACCGCGTAATTGCGCGTAAAGTTACACGTACCTATACATTATACGGCGTTTTAGTCTTTCGATGAGTTACCGTCCCATTTATGGCGTTTTAGGTAGTTACCCCTCTGCGTAAATGGTCATATTAGGTAGTCTGGGCAATAATAGGAAAATGGAAAATTTTTATGGGGCCTTTTTGCAACCGTGCTTGTATAATTAAGAATTACTGCGAGCTTACAAGTAGAATGTACATGTGATTGTCGTTGTATTGTGTCTGACTGGAAACGAGGCATTACAGTATAGTAATTGTTGGATTACACTTTGGTCTTTAAATTACACTTTGGTCTTTAAATACTTTTATTTATACATTGTTTGTTCTTGTCTGATAACTGCAATGTATGCTACTAATTTGTCAAATTTGTGACAGACTTTTGATCATCCTGAATTAGACTCGATTAACCAGACTCCCCGAGGTGACAGCATATTTCAGACCCTCAAATCCGCCTGGAATATTAATGGGCTGCTGATGTAACCGACAGGGTGGTCTTCTCCAGAGTTGGGTAGAGACGCTGATTAGTATGCAGGCTTATTTTGAAATAGCAACTTCAATAAGGATAACTTTTTTATATCAAATAATGCTGTATTATAAAACCTGTTCAAAATTACACTTATGTTAACATACAATAAATAAATAAAAATATCAATTTTCAATTGTTTATCGAATAGAAATTATGGCAGGATTAACCAGTATCCGAGAGGTGGCAGCATCGTTTAGCCCCACATGGATAACATTCAAATGCCGGTAAAACCACCAGACTGAAGTTATGCAGGCGAGCGACAGTCGGTTAAGCGAGAATAGTCCCGAATTTGCATGCTGTTTCATTGTGTCTTATGAGCGTGACATTGTTGGCCACACTCCGGCATTCATATTGCGGACGTCGCGGAAACGTTTCTTCATCACGATGACGAAAGCTATGTTGAGGAAATGATCATCTAGGTGTAAATAAATTAACGTGCCGTGTTCAGATCCACTTCCGTATTCTGATTTGCTCAATCACATCTATGATCTTTGTCTTCTCTCTTACGCTGGTGACTGTTGTTTCTGTCCCGGTGTGATTTTTAGCGTACTTCTTTCCATTTATGTTTTGTGGCTGCTAACTTGAGTTTTGCTTGGTGTCAGTGTGATCATGCGTCTGCACCGTACGTCATTATTAAGCATGCGCATGATTTGTAGACTTGTCTCTTCAAGTAGGTTTCATAGTAACCCCAGAATATGTCTCGGTGCATGGCGAAGCTGACCTTGACTATTCTTTAAATCTCATTGTCTTGGCTTTTATCTCTTATGCTCTACTGGTGTCCATGGTAGACAGAGCGTTGCATGTCCTACCTACGTGGTGCTAATAGATATTGTTGCTCGGATTTCTAGCAATATTTCTATCTTCGAATAATTCAATCCATACCCCGATTTCCCTCTTATCAGCTAGCTCCGACAGCCGGTGTTGTAGCTCGGGCGGTGTACTCGAGCGCGTGAGCAAATCATCATCTTTCTTTCTGTCTTCCGGGATGTGGTGGTCCATATTCTCTTCGGAATATGCTTTAAGTATTGCCGTAAACAACTTGGGCGACATGTTGCCTCCCTGTCGCACTTTTCTCCGATGTTGATATTGTTGTTGTTTTTGTGTAGGTGGACTGTTAATGAGCTGTTGGTGTAGATGTCTTTCAATCGGTCGATGTACGATGTTTCATGTGTAGTGGTCACTCACTGCAGGTAACATAGCGGGCATGTGATACGTACGTTGAGTGGTCACTGGTCAGGTGACATCAGGTACATTACTGGCTCAAGGGCCGACTTCGATTGAGCTACGCGAGTAACGGCGTAACCTGAGTACTAATCGAACATACAAGATCACTTGCTCACGTGACCCTTCTTGACATATATAAACAAAGTCAATCTTCAAGGCAGCTACCCGAGGCAATCGTGGTTTGGAGAGGTTTCACTTGAGTAACTGACGTCATTAGCAGTGACAGCTAATAGGGAATGTAGACCCCAAAAAATTAATTAAACATTACACGACACAATCATTTAAATAATTATGGATTAAAGTCACCACATTATATTAATTATAATGCTAGACCAAGAAGATGAACATCACAATTTACACACTGAACAACTGATAACTTTATTTGATTTATTTACATAAGATGTTTATCTCCGTGAGCACGACCATCGCTGTTCGGTTGGATTATTCTCGTGGTACTGCGTGCGTAGCGTAAACCGAATACCGCGTTAGACTTACGCGAGTAACCCGAGTAGGCCAATCGAAGTTGGCCAAAGAGTATTTGCCTTGTAATGCTGTCGTCCGGCACGTGTTCTGTCGACAGACCAACCACCTTCGTAGACTACCCACTTCGACATACCACCCGCCTTGACAAACCACCCGCCTCGACAGACCGCCCACCTTAACAGACCACCCGCCTCGACATACCACCCGCCTCGACAGACCGCCCACCTTGACAGACCACCCACCTTGACATACCACCCGCCTTGACAGACTACCCACCTTGACAAACCACCCGCCTCGACAGACCGCCCACCTTAACAGACCGCCCACCTTGACAGACCGCCCACCTCGACAGACCGCCCCCCTTGACAAACCACCCGCCTCGACAGACCGCCCACCTTGACAGACCGCCCACCTTGACAGACCGCCCACCTTGACAGACCACCCACCTTGACAAACCACCCGCCTCGACAGACCGCCCACCTTGACAGACCGCCCACCTTGCCAGACCACCCACTTTGACATAACACCCGCCTTGACAGACCGCCCAACCTTGACATACCACCCGCCTCGACAGACTACCCACCTTGCCAGACCACCCACCTTGACAAACCACCCGCCTTGACAGACCACCCGCCTTGACAGACCACCCGCCTTGACAGACCACCCACCTTGACATACCACCCGCCTTGACATACCACCCGCCTCGACAGACCGCCCACCTTGACAGACCACCCACCTTGACAAACCACCCGCCTTGACAGACCACCCGCCTCGACAGACCGCCCACCTTGACAGACCGCCCACCTTGCCAGACCACCCACCTTGACATACCACCCGCCTTGACAGACCGCCCACCTTGACATACCACCCGCCTCGACAGACTACCCACCTTGCCAGACCACCCACCTTGACAAACCACCCGCCTTGACAGACCACCCGCCTTGACAGACCACCCGCCTTGACAGACCACCCACCTTGACATACTACCCGCCTTGACAGACCACCCGCCTTGACAGACCACCCGCCTTGACAAACCACCCGCCTTGACAGACCACCCACCTTGACATACCACCCGCCTCGACATACCACCCGCCTCGACAGACCGCCCACCTTGACAGACCACCCACCTTGACAAACCACCCGCCTTGACAGACCACCCGCCTCGACAGACCGCCCACCTTGACAGACCGCCCACCTTGCCAGACCACCCACCTTGACATAACACCCGCCTTGACAGACCGCCCAACCTTGACATACCACCCGCCTCGACAGACTACCCCCTTGCCAGACCACCCACCTTGACAACCACCCGCCTGACAGACCACCCGCCTTGACAGACCACCCGCCTTGACAGACCACCCCCTTGACAACCACCCCCTTGACAGACCACCCCCTTGACAACCACCCGCCTCGACAGACCGCCCACCTTGACAGACCCCCACCTTGACAGACCCCCACCTTGACAGACCGCCCACCTTGACAAACCACCCGCCTCGACAGACCGCCCACCTTGACAGACCGCCCACCTTGACAGACCGCCCACCTTGACAGACCACCCACCTTGACAAACCACCCGCCTCGACAGACCGCCCACCTTGACAGACCGCCCACCTTGACAGACCACCCACCTTGACATACCACCCGCCTTGACAGACCACCCGCCTTGACATACCACCCGCCTCGACAGACCACCCACCTTGCCAGACCACCCACCTTGACAAACCACCCGCCTTGACAGACCACCCGCCTTGACAGACCACCCGCCTTGACAGACCACCCACCTTGCCAGACATCCACCGCACCACCCGCCTTGACAGACCACCCGCCTTGACAGACCACCCACCTTGACAGACCACCCACCTTGACAACCACCCGCCTTGACAACCACCCGCCTCGACAGACCGCCCACCTTGACAGACCACCACCTTGACAGACCACCCGCCTTGACAACCACCCCTCTGACAGACCGCCCACCGACATACCACCCGCCTCGACAGACTACCCACCTTGCCAGACCACCCACCTTGACAAACCACCCGCCTTGACAGACCACCCGCCTTGACAGACCACCCGCCTTGACAGACCACCCCCTTGACAACACCCGCCTTGACAGACCACCCGCCTTGACAGACCACCCGCCTTGACAAACCACCCGCCTTGACAGACCACCCACCTTGACATACCACCCGCCTCGACATACCACCCGCCTCGACAGACCGCCCACCTTGACAGACCACCCACCTTGACAAACCACCCGCCTTGACAGACCACCCGCCTCGACAGACCGCCCACCTTGACAGACCGCCCACCTTGCCAGACCACCCACCTTGACATAACACCCGCCTTGACAGACCGCCCAACCTTGACATACCACCCGCCTCGACAGACTACCCCCTTGCCAGACCACCCACCTTGACAAACCACCCGCCTTGACAGACCACCCGCCTTGACAGACCACCCGCCTTGACAGACCACCCGCCTTGACAGACCACCCACCTTGACATACCACCCGCCTCGACATACCACCCGCCTCGACAGACCGCCCACCTTGACAGACCACCCACCTTGACAGACCACCCACCTTGACAGACCGCCCACCTTGACAAACCACCCGCCTTGACAGACCACCCGCCTTGACAAACCACCCGCCTCGACAGACTACCCACCTTGCCAGACCACCCACCTTGACAAACCACCCGCCTTGACAGACCACCCGCCTTGACAGACCACCCGCCTTGACAGACCACCCACCTTGACATACCACCCGCCTTGACAGACCACCCGCCTTGACAGACCACCCGCCTTGACAAACCACCCGCCTTGACAGACCACCCGCCTTGACAAACCACCCGCCTTGACAGACCACCCGCCTCGACATACCACCCGCCTCGACAGACCGCCCACCTTGCCAGACCATCCACCTTGACAAACCACCCGCCTTGACAGACCACCCACCTTGACAAACCACCCGCCTCGATAGACCGCCCACCTTGCCAGACCACCCACCTTGACAAACCACCCGCCTCGACATACCACCCGCCTTGATAGACCATCCACCTTGACAGACCACCCGCCTCGACACACCGCCCACTCAGATAGACCCTCCTAGACAGACCACCCACATCGATAGACCACCCACATCGATATACCACCCACGTTGATAGACCACCCGTCTCAACAGACCACCCCTTCGACAGACCACCCACCTTCGTCTTTTTGTACCATGACGGACATCATGTTGGTGACACGGACATCCTCCGACTGTTCGCTGAGCCACATATTCGCCCTCTCCGTCAACTCTCCAAACCCCTCGTATGTGTCGTCCACGGGCATGGGGACGAAGTCTTTGATTCCTGCCGTCGCCAAGAACACAAATGTTACGAAAAGTGTGACAAACACCGAAAACGAGAACTTCTTTAAGGCAGTAGCAATAACTGGACCATCTAACCCAGGAGGGAGACCTTCTTTAAGGCAGTAACAATAACTAGGACCATATAACTCAGGAGGGGAGACCTTTCTTAAGGCAGTAACAATAACTAGGACCATCTAACACAGGAGAGAGACCCTCTTTAAGGCAGTAACAATAACTAGGACCATCTAACTCAGGAGGGGAGACCTTCTTTAAGGCAGTAACAATAACTAGGACCATCTAACTCAGGAGGGGAGACCTTCTTTAAGGCAGTAACAATAACTAGGACCATATAACTCAGGAGGCGAGACCTTCTTTAAGGCAGTAACAATAACTAGGACCATCTAACTCAGGAGGGGAGACCTTCTTTAAGGCAGTAACAATAACTAGGACCATCTAACCCAGGAGGGGAGACCTTCTTTAAGGCAGTAACAATAACTAGGACCATCTAACCCAGGAGGTGAGACCTTCTGTAAGGCAGTAACAATAACTAGGACCATCTAACACAGGAGGGGAGACCTTCTTTAAGACAATAACAATAGCTAGGACCATCTAACACAGGAGGGGAGACCTTCTTTAAGACAATAACAATAGCTAGGACAATCTAACCTAGGAGTGGAGACCTTCCTTAAGGACCATCTAACACAGGAGGGGAGACCTTCTTTAAGGCAGTAACAATAACTAGGACCATCTTGAATAAAATGTAGCACTTTAAGATCAATTTTGATCCTTCACAGTGATGCTGCATACTTGGATACTGTCAACACCATGACGCCCTAGCGGGATGTTGTCACCGATGTGTCATAGAGTTGGTGTCCTCAGTAATATGACAACATATATTTCCGTTTAAAAAAATCATTTAATTTACAAGACTAATTTTTTTAAAGATGATTTTTTTCCATAAGAGCACTTTATCTTAGTGAAACGGTCGCAGTTGTTACTCAGTGTCTGGCTTTTCAGTTTTCACGAAATAGAAACTTTATGCTAAACTTAGTTCGCGACAAAATCGTTGGGCGGAGTCGACTTATTGTCAGGAAGCAGCGAAACTACATTTTCACCCCGAAATGTATTGCAATGTTCGACAGTCACTTTGCAAAAATTGCAAGCGATCACGTGATTATGATGTCATGGGAAGTGAGGGTAGAAGTTTATCATTCGGGATGAATCCACCTTAGAAGGGATGTATCACCTAAATCTTACGCGAGAGAAGGATTGGTAAGACGAAACCATCGAGACTTTCTGCTGTGTCCCCGTAGGCACATACCTACGGAGTCGACTGCATGAATAAATAATGTGTGTCTAGTCCAATTTCTACAACGATCGGCAATGTGTGTGAATCTTGGTCGACACTGCACTAATTTTAGCCGTTAGTCTATTTATTTCAGTCTCCTCCAGGAACTAAGAGTCCGATATGTCACCTATACGTATACTGAGTCTTTTGTGACTAGCGTTTTTATGCAGGACATAGACTATGTGACCTTTCGTTGACCTCAAATTGCAAAAATAACGCAAATACTATATTGCTCGTAACAAGTTTACCTAAAAACGTGGCATCACTTGCGATTCTAAGTCCATTGGTTAAAAACTTATTTTCTATTGACACTGGCGGCCATCATGGCAGCCATATTTGATATTTCGAATTGATCAAAGATATCCTCTTGATATTCGTTTGGTTTTCGTTAAAGAAGTCTTAAGGATGGAGAATCCAGCGAGAGAAAACTATATCACTCGGTGCAGGGTTAGGCCAAAAACCAGCTTTGGCAACCTGACTATAATGTCCAGTATACAACTAGGTAGACCAGCCAGATTTCGAATACTGTTGGATTACAACATGTAGGCGTTGACAGTTAGTGTCAGGGCTGAGCTCCCATATCATTATGTATGTTTTGTTTGTAAACGGTGTCGATAAGAGTCACGCCAGAGGCAGAACAGTAGACTGAGGAACCAGTCACCCGAATCTCTCGGTGGACTTCGGGAATGTATCTGTCTGTCTCGGAGAACTTCGGAAATGTGTAAATATATATATATACATATATATATATATATATATATATATATATATATATATATATATATATATATATATATATAAAGAACAACTGCATATCATTATCAGGAATGTGCATATGGTAAGTCACACGTAATATTATATTTAACAATTGTTTCAAGATCGCCACCTAGATAATCAACTCTAGATGACAGGTGGACAAGGAAGCCCTTTGGCTTATCGAGAGTCCAACCTATCTATCTAAATGTACCCCTCTTTTCTTAGGTATACGTCGATTTTATTTTTAAACATATTAACATTACTAGCACCTACACAATCAGCCGATAATCTGTTCCATTCATTT
>JAODUO010000171.1:195000-207500 GCA_025642075.2 Ridgeia piscesae | reverse complement strand
GGCGGTGGCGGCTGCACGTTGTGAAAAGCCTCCTAAATGTTGTTTATTTATTACATAACTAATAAATGTCGACACACATCGACGTTTCGACCACCATCGATGGCTACCACCAGGAACTGCTGTATAATAAGGCATCTTGTTTCGGTATAGTATCCTTCAAACTTGGTGAACATGTTCAACTTGGTGAACATGTTCATGAATATTATATGCTTCAATGTAACCATTGTTCGTGTTAATTTTATAGCGTGACGTTTGTCAAATGTGTGCGAATGTGAAATGAGAATGTTGGAAATGTGGCGCAACAATACCGAAAATCTCCACAAAAAACCTACATCATCTCGTATTTTGAAGCCGTTTTCGACAATAGCTGTGGTTCTGGTTAATATGGTGGATGCTGGTTTGGAAATAGGCGACAAAATACAGAAACAAACGAAACTACGTGCCGACGTATACTTATTTCATACATACATACTTATATATATATATATATATATATATATATATATATATATATATATATATATATATATATATATATATATAATTCGTATTTAGCGCGATAGCTGTTGCTATGTGTCTTGTCGCTTGATATTATCTCGGGACGGTGACGTTTTATCAGACCATACGACCGAGTGCAGCAAGTATGTATCTGCAAATTATATAGGGCAATTCAAATAAGTTTGTCTTCTTCGTCGACGTTTTTTTTTTGACAGCGCGGCTGGGGTAGGATATATCATAGTGCTACTTTGACATAACACAGTTGTATTGAATTTATTGTAGTAATAATCACCGGACACTTGTGAGCGCGCGGTTTAGAACAATTTGACTTCAGCACAGCGTTTCGGGAGATCGACTGTGACATTCTTTTCGATGAACTAAACAGAACTGTAATGCGAGGCTGTACACCAGCTGTACAAAGACACACACAAAGTGCAAGTCTACTACTTTAATGACGTGTTCAGGACAGTAACGACGGACGGCACAAATGCCTTCTTGCGTATATCCACTCATGCAAGGAGAACGTTAATATGCCAGCCAGTGAGAAATGCTGCCATCTGCATCGTCCTTTGATGAGCCGGCGATCAGCGGCGCGTATCGTCATCCGCTTTTACCGACGTGACCAACAGAGCGTGACGGTGACACTCCGATACCTGCATGTGCTACCTGTGGGGCACCGAAATCAATCTAAGCTGTTGACTTTGATGCACTGTGATGTGCTGTGCTGTGCTTGCAGACTCGCAAATGCACTATTCGTGTGGCTGTGGTTGTTCCTTCAGTAAACCATGATCAGTTTGTCGAGACTTCGCAAATGCACTATTCGTTCTGCTGTGGTTGTTCCTACAGTAAACCATGCTCAGTTTGTCGAGACTTCGCAAATGCACTATTCGTTCTGCTGTGGTTGTTCCTACAGTAAACCATGATCAGTTTGTCGAGACTTCGCAAATGCACTATTCGTTCGGCTGTGGTTGTTCCTACAGTAAACCATGCTCAGTTTGTCGAGACTTCGCAAATGCACTATTCGTTCTGCTGTGGTTGTTCCTACAGTAAACCATGTTCAGTTTGTCGAGACTTCGCAAATGCACTATTCGTTCTGCTGTGGTTGTTCCTACAATAAACCATGTTCAGTTTGTCGAGACTTCGCAAATGCACTATTCGTTCTGCTGTGGTTGTTCCTACAATAAACCATGTTCAGTTTGTCGAGACTTCGCAAATGCACTATTCGTTCTGCTGTGGTTGTTCCTACAGTAAACCATGTTCAGTTTGTCGAGACTTCGCAAATGCACTATTCGTTCTGCTGTGGTTGTTCCTACAATAAACCATGTTCAGTTTGTCGAGACTTCGCAAATGCACTATTCGTTAGGCTGTGGTTGTTCCTACAGTAAACCATGTTCAGTTTGTCGAGACTTCGCAAATGCACTATTCGTTCTGCTGTGGTTGTTCCTACAGTAAACCATGATCAGTTTGTCGAGACTTCGCAAATGCACTATTCGTTCGGCTGTGGTTGTTCCTACAGTAAACCATGTTCAGTTTGTCGAGACTTCGCAAATGCACTATTCGTTCTGCTGTGGTTGTTCCTACAGTAAACCATGTTCAGTTTGTCGAGACTTCGCAAATGCACTATTCGTTAGGCTGTGGTTGTTCCTACAGTAAACCATGATCAGTTTGTCGAGACTTCGCAAATGCACTATTCGTTAGGCTGTGGTTGTTCCTACAGTAAACCATGTTCAGTTTGTCGAGACTTCGCAAATGCACTATTCGTTAGGCTGTGGTTGTTCCTACAGTAAACCATGTTCAGTTTGTCGAGACTTCGCAAATGCACTATTCGTTCGGCTGTGGTTGTTCCTACAGTAAACCATGATCAGTTTGTCGAGACTTCGCAAATGCACTATTCGTTAGGCTGTGGTTGTTCCTACAGTAAACCATGATCAGTTTGTCGAGACTTCTCAAATGCACTATTCGTTCGGCTGTGGTTGTTCCTACAGTAAACCATGATCAGTTTGTCGAGACTTCGCAAATGCACTATTCGTTCGGCTGTGGTTGTTCCTACAATAAACCATGATCAGTTTGTCGAGACTTCGCAAATGCACTATTCGTTCGGCTGTGGTTGTTCCTACAATAAACCATGATCAGTTTGTCGAGACTTCGCAAATGCACTATTCGTTCGGCTGTGGTTGTTCCTACAATAAACCATGATCAGTTTGTCGAGACTTCGCAAATGCACTATTCGTTCGGCTGTGGTTGTTCCTACAGTAAACCATGATCAGTTTGTCGAGACTTCGCAAATGCACTATTCGTGTGGCTGTGGTTGTTCCTACAGTAAACCATGATCAGTTTGTCGAGACTTCGCAAATGCACTATTCGTGTGGCTGTGGTTGTTCCTACAGTAAACCATGATCAGTTTGTCGAGACTTCGCAAATGCACTATTCGTTCGGCTGTGGTTGTTCCTACAATAAACCATGATCAGTTTGTCGAGACTTCGCAAATGCACTATTCGTTCGGCTGTGGTTGTTCCTACAATAAACCATGATCAGTTTGTCGAGACTTCGCAAATGCACTATTCGTTCGGCTGTGGTTGTTCCTACAATAAACCATGATCAGTTTGTCGAGACTTCGCAAATGCACTATTCGTTCGGCTGTGGTTGTTCCTACAATAAACCATGATCAGTTTGTCGAGACTTCGCAAATGCACTATTCGTTCGGCTGTGGTTGTTCCTACAATAAACCATGATCAGTTTGTCGAGACTTCGCAAATGCACTATTCGTTCGGCTGTGGTTGTTCCTACAATAAACCATGATCAGTTTGTCGAGACTTCGCAAATGCACTATTCGTTCGGCTGTGGTTGTTCCTACAATAAACCATGATCAGTTTGTCGAGACTTCGCAAATGCACTATTCGTTCGGCTGTGGTTGTTCCTACAATAAACCATGATCAGTTTGTCGAGACTTCGCAAATGCACTATTCGTTAGGCTGTGGTTGTTCCTACAATAAACCATGATCAGTTTGTCGAGACTTCGCAAATGCACTTTTTGTTCGGCTGTGGTTCTTACAGTAAACCATGATCAGTTGGTCGATACTTCGCAAATGCACTTTTTGTCCGGCTGTGGTTCTTACAGTAAACCATGATCAGTTGGTCGATACTTCGCAAATGCACTTTTTGTCCGGCTGTGGTTCTTACAGTAAGCCATGATCAGTTTGCCGCGACTTGAATTATCTTCCAATAACGCTAAAACCCATCGTAACTCCAAACGTTTTAATCTTTCCATTTAAGCAAGGGTTTAAGCATATATTCATGTATGTTTAATATTATGTATACAATGACTGCACAGTACAACATACCAGCTGGTTAGCTTGTAATGGATTTTATCTTACACAACATGTATATTTTAACAGTATCATCACTTTTTGCATCGTTAAGTCATGTTTAATTTATATACACCACACAATCTACTTTTGTGGAGATATTGTTGTATTCAGGTTAATTTAATTTGATTTTGTTTTTCGCTTTGATGGCAATCACACATATACCATACCACATAGGCAGGCATTCACGCACGCACGTACGCCCGCACGCACGCACGCACGCACGCACACATATGCTCTCTAGCATCTCTCGCTCTTTCTCTGTCTCTCTCTCTTTCTCTCTTTCTGAAAACTAAAATCTTGATGTTGAGTTGTATTATTCAATGCTAATAAACATGATCATAATATATATATATATATATATATATATATATATATATATATATATATATATATATATATATATCAGTATAAATCATTCCTCCTTTGCTGTTTTCTGAGAGAACACATTTACGCGATATTCTCTTGATTGCGAGTTATTTGTAAATTGCTCATTCTTTGGGCGTCTTCACTTGTCCAATATTCGCAAGTCAGGTTCGCTCACAGCTTAACATTTTTCCAATATTCGTGCGCAATATAATCACCTGCGGCATCGATATTATGTCTGGTTGTTCCTCTTGTGGAGTTTCACCTTTTCTTCCGATTTACGTCAGATTATTACAGTAAATGTTGTCCGGACTGGCGCCAAGTTTAACAATTTATTATCACGGCAAACCTAGAGCTGGCCAGAGAAACACAACTGCGATGTGAGGCCTTCCTAAATGTCGACGATTAGTGTTGGCATTTAAGAAGCCGTTAATATGTAAAACGAGTATTAGGTGAAAGTATTTTGTATATTAGCTTTCTAATGAGTTGCCGAGGTAATAATAACACTTAGTTAAATTACAATATCCGTTTGACCTTTCAGAATTCGTAATTTTCGTTCCACGTGACCGTGTTGACACGCGCGCTACTGCAGGGCTCCAATGCTCGCCAGCTGAAATCAGCCACGCGTGACGAAGCTGTGTTCCAGAATGGCGGAGTTGCGTCACTAGTCATATGCGTGATGCAATCGCGTAGTATCAATGTCGATGTTAAAACTAATTAGAGTATAGGGTGTCGGTAATGACTAAATTGGTGTACAGTCCCCCGCTTTGTTTTGGGGATTTAATGTGTGATAACGGAGCATTCATGGTTGACACGTACTAAAGGTATGAAAAAATAGGAAAATAAAATCCGCATAAAAACACAAATATCGGATGAAGTTAAACGAATCGCAAAAACACTGTGTACGATTTATTATAATGGTGTTTTAAAATATCGTTTTTATATATACGCTGTTACGAACCTATATGATCTTACTTAAAATCTGGAACTTTTTGGTATTTAATGTACAATTCCAGTTAAATATATATACGGTACATGAATATTTGTAGACGACAGTGAACGATTCCTACATTATTGTCTTCATCGACACTACGTATTATAATAGATTTTGTACATTTCAACATCAATTCATTCGATGCGTACTATAAATCTTATGTAAGACATAACATCGATTCCGTCATAGTACGTACATTTTTACAACTGTCGCCGATCAAACGTTTCTTATAAGTGCAATAGGTTCCAGTGGGCACACTCAAATAGTTATCTCCCGCAAATGTCAAAGGCTAATGCGTAATTGGTGCCCTTTACTTAGCAGTCTATATCAAGTCTCATACTCACAGTAATTGCCTTGTTTGCAATTACAATATTGGTGGACTTAGCCGCCTGGCACAAACACATTTTACGCACGCATGTGGACGCAACGGAAGGGAATATTAAATCAGCTTTGCTGTAGAATGCACAGCATTGCCTGACCACCCAACGTTGTAGCCCATGGAGAGAGGGTATTGCTACGCAAGCAGAATATGTCAAGAGGTGATTCAGCAAACTGCGATGGGATTCATGTCACAGTGAAAACCGCCAAATAAACGACAACTGTTTCAATTGTAATTAGAAATGTTGATGGTGCTAGTACAGACAGCGTCTGCGTCTGCGTCTGCGTCTGCGTCTGCGTCTGCGTCTGCGTCTGCGTCTGCGTCTGCGTCTGCGTCTGCGTCTGCGTCGCGTCTGCGTCTGCGTCGGCGTCTGCGTCTGGCGTCGCGCGGTCGGTCGGTCGGCGGTCGGCGTCGGCGTCGGCGTCGGCGTCGGCGTCGGCGTCGGCGTCGGCGTCGGCGTCAGTCGGCGCGCCATTCATCGTCCGCGTCCGCGTCTTTTCCCTCGCTCTCTCTTCCGCTCTCGCTCTCGCTCCCTCCTCTCCCCTCCCCACTCTTTTTCCCCCCCTCTCCCTCTCACTCTCACTCCCTCTCCCTCCCCTCGCCTGCTCCTCTCGCTCGTCTCGCTCCTCTCGCTCTCTCTCTCACCCTCTCCCTCACTCTCCCCCTCTCGCTCATCCCTCTCGTCCTCTCCCTCGCTCCTCTCTCTCTCTCGCTCCTCTCGCTCTTCCTCCTCCCTTTCCCCCTCGCTCGCCTCCTCTCTCGTCTCTCCCTCTCCTCTCCGCCTCTCGTCGCTCGCTCCGGCTCTCGCTCTCGCTCTCGCTCTCGCGCTCTCGCTCTCGCCTCGCTTCGCTCTCGCTCGCTCTCGTTCATTAAGTGGCAATCGTGGCAGCCTTACACAAATAGCTTCTCTTCTCTTTTTCGCCTCTGCTCCTCGCTCCTCGTCTCGCGTCCGTCGGCGTCTCGCTCGGCGTCGCTCGTCGCGTCGCGTCCACTCTCGCGTCTCGCTCGGCGTCGCTCGCTCTCGCTCTCGCTCTCGCTCTCGCTCTCGCGTCGGTCGGCGTCGGCTCGCGTCGCTCGGCTCGCGTCGCGTCGGCGTCGCGTCGGCTCGCTTCGCTCGCGTCCTGGTCGGTCCTCGGCTCCGTCGCTCGCTCGCGTCCGTCGCGTCGGCTCGCTCTGGGCTCGCGTCTCGGCTCGCTCGCCCTCGGCGTCGCTCGCGTCGGTGGGCTCGGCTCGCGCGTCGCTCGGTCGGCGTCGGGTCGCGTGGCAGTCGCTACATTCGCTCATCCCATCCCATCGCCATCGCTCATCGCCTCTGCTCTCTCGCCATCGCTCCATCGCCATCTCGCCTCGCTCACCCTCGCCTTCGCTTCGCTCTCGCTCCCCGCTCTGCTCGCGCGTCGTGTCGCTTAACTTCTCGCATCGGGCTTCTTCTTCGTCTCGTCGCCCCCTCTCCTCCTGGTGGATGGGACAATTCAGTACACGAATAGGCTTTTCTTCTTCTTCTTGCCTCTTCCACTATATTAGTATATATATATATATATATATATATATATATATATATATATATATATATATATATATATATATATATATCACAATAATACGATATAAAATATTTTATGACTCTCTTACGGGAATTCCATCTACATGTTGCAATGTGGGGACAAAACCGATTATCAGCTAAGTTAACCTTTTGTCTCAGTCGTCTTAGCCAAAGTCGAACAGAAGCTGTCGTACATACTCTATGTTACATTTAGTAATGCCGTTAGCGTGACGTGTTATTATGTTGATACATTGCTCTTCATTTCATGTTGATTTAAATTCGTGAAGCATATCACAAATTCGTTACATTTGTTCATCAATTTTCGTGAACGTTTTTAAATTATTTACACATTGCGTAGTTCGGTGAAAATCAACTGCGATGTACTTTTAATTATCTTCCGAAGCGTCACCTGTGTTGACCTGTTGCGTTTCAAATAAGACGCCATATTGATTCTGTCTCACCACGTTGTTGTTCATCCGAGCCTACTGGCGTCTGTCGGAACTTATGTTATCTCCGCGAATCGTTCAGACGGAGCGCGGCGCAAAAACATATTCAAAATACAGACAGGTAGTGTCGGCCTTTCAAGTGTCACTGTCCCGACATGGTGGCGTCTGTTAATGCCTGTGTGTCTGGCAACGCTCCCTTCAAAAGGGTAGTGAACATTCAACAGTGTGTCCACTTAGACTATAGAAATCTTGTTTAAACGTGATATTGGTTCGAACGTATTACCAAGAGAAAGTGACCCAAACAAAATGACACTCCGCATGCGTGAGAATTACTGTGTGTGTGTGTGTGTGTGTGTGTGTGTGTGTGTGTGTGTGTGTGTGTGTGTGTGTGTGTGTGTGTGTGTGTGTGTGTGTGTGTGTGTGTGTGTGTGTGTGTGTGTGTTGTGTGTGTGTGTGTGTGTGTGTTGTGTGTGTGTGTGTGTGTGTGTGTGTGTGTGTGTGTGTGTGTGTGTGTGTGTGTGTGTGTGTGTGTGTGTGTGTGTGTGTGTGTGTGTGTGTGTGTGTGTGTGTGTGTGTGTGTGTGTGTGTGTGTGTGTGTGTGTGTGTGTGTGTGTGTGTGTGTGTGTGTGTGTGTGTGTGTGTGTGTGTGTGTGTGTGTGTGTGTGTGTGTGTGTGTGTGTGTGTGTGTGTGTGTGTGTGTGTGTGTGTGTGTGTGTGTGTGTGTGTGTGTGTGTGTGTGTGTGTGTGTGTGTGTGTGTGTGTGTGTGTGTGTGTGTGTGTGTGTTCAAAGCGAATTAGCCAGGCAACTGCCAGCCAAATAGTGTTATGTCGTTCAATGTGGTTGACATACTGCCGTCTGTAAATAGTGACGCATTTTAAACAGTTAATACTGTCAAACTACTATTTTGTAGGTGCGCTGATATTGTAGTTATTACAAAACATTTGGTCTAACATCAGTTTTCACCAAATTGTCATATGAATCACATTGTCACATACGCCATCTATGAACATAGGAACTGGGAATGTTTAGTGAAGTCCAGACCTTTTTTTGGTGATTTCAATAACTGTCGATGCCCGATTGAATCCATCAAGTGTCCCATAAGGTTGAATTCAGTAAGTGTCCCATGAGGTTGAATTCAGCAAGTGTCCCATAATGTTGAATTCAACAAGTGTCCCATAAGATTGAATTCAGCAAGTGTCCCATAAGGTTGAATCCATCAAGTGTCCCATAAGGTTGAATTTAGCAAGTGTCCCATAAGGTTGAATTCAGCAAGTGTCCCATAAGGTTGAATTCAGCAAGTATCCCATAAGGTTGAATTCAGCAAGTGTCCCATAAGGTTGAATCCATCAAGTGTCCCATAAGGTTGAATCCATCAAGTGTCCCATAAGGTTGAATTCAGCAAGTGTCCCATAAGGTTGAAATCAGCAAGTGTCCCATAAGGTTGAATTCAGCAAGTGTCCCAAAAGGTTGAATTCAGCAAGTGTCCCATTAGGTTGAATCCAGCAAGTGTCCCATAAGGTTGAATTCAGCAAGTGTCACATAATACTAAATCCAGCCAGTGTCGCATAAAATCGAATCCAGCGAGTGTCGCGTATGAATGAAACCAGGACGCATAACATTGAATCCAACAAACGTCGCATAAATGCACACTTAAGTTTCAGGTGACTACAACAATCGACAACACTCAGTAAGTAATTGAATCGATCCATTGTTCCACAATGTGGCGCTATTTGAACTGTGTAATCAGCAACTTTCGTGTCCTGTTTGAATCCAGCAATCTCGCACAAATCACGGACAATCTACGGTTGAATCCAACAGTTCCGGGAAGGGTAATTATCCACCGTCATTAGAACCCATCCGTTGTCACAGGCCTCATCGATTCATTAAATAGTTGTATTATGAGTTAGAATCGGATACATGAGGTACGGTTGCTTATCCCAGCCATGTGTTGTCAAACAATCTTTGTCAATACATGTCGTCATTGATCACGTGTTACTAGTCACAGTCTAGGCGACTTTGAATGCAACATTTATCGAAAATAATCTCATGAATCAAGCCAAGGTCACGCTAAATGCAGCACGTGTCATACTGGTGAAGGGTGGTTATCAACTGAATCCAACAATTGTCACACGCGTCAAAGTCAATTGTCGGCGCAATTCAGCATCTGTCATATTGGTCGCAGCCGATGTTCGGACAATTTCATCAATCACGCCGCAAGTCACGCTGAAATCTCGGCTGAATTGAGTAGTTGTCGCGCGGACTATAAACAAGCTACGTGACAAATTGACTCCGTAATTGACGTTGTCAGTAACGGGCCGCTTGTCACTTCAACGGTCAATTGCGTGTTCTTAACACGTGTGGACTACATTGTGCGTCTCAGCTGGTAGACGGACATTGGTCAGCATCTTAGTGCGGTGATTTTTAAGCATGACCCTTTATTGTCACGAAAACACGACTGTCTTTGGTGAATACTGATTCGGCTGTATACTGACTTGACTTTTCATTATGAAGTCTCACTCCCCGGCTCTATTGATTTTCCACTAACGCAGAATGATGCGCCACACAATATGCTTGACTGCAAGACCGCCATAGGCCGAAGGCCACAAGGTACGAATAGCAAATGGACAAGTAAACGATTACTATACAGAGTCCAGGAAATTTCATCTAGTTTAATTTACGAATGCTTTTGCTCTGCTTTTATTATTAATTTTCATGCGTGCTAAATTATATCTGCCAAATCTACTAGATATTCCGAATGTATTCCGGGTTTGGTTGAATTTCCTGAACTCCCGCAATATGCGATAATCTTCAAGCAATACGTTTTAGAGTTTACATTCACGAAAAGCCACCTAATTTCTTTCCAAATTTCTAAATGGACTGCTGAAATTGACAATTTATCTCGAATTATCTGGGTTTTTGAATATTAAACGTTGACAGATGCTCGTATAACATTCACAGTTTGTAACGATATTTGACATAGGTTGAACTGTCAATGTATTTCTTGTACAAACCGTTCAAAGGTCATTGTAACAAAAACAACATTAGGACTTATTAAGTGCTGAAAAGTTCAATTATGTAACTCTATATAATTTATGAAAACGCAGGCGATAAACTGCCGCTATGTGCAAATTGCACATGAAACATTAATCAATGGCATACATCAGATGACTCGTTAATGCATTTGACATTTAGCGAAAGTGATGACATAGTTGTCTTTGTAAACGACACCCTGTGTATTTGCAATAACAGGGGCGTGCAAAGACAATTAATGACGCTACTAATCAGACCATTGAAACATGATTCGGCATTAAGGAAACATATCTGCTCCGTCAGTAATCAGCATTTTATTTATACAGTGTTTTGGACCACCATTTTATCGCAACTCCATATGAAGGGATAGGGGATGAGAAAGAGAGACAGACAGACAGACAGACAGACGGACGGACGGACGGACGGACGGACGGACGGACGGACGGACGGACGGACGGACGGACGGACGGACGGACGGACGGACGGACGGACGGACGGACGGACGGACGGACGGACGGACGGACGGACGGACGGACGGACGGACGGACGGACGGACGGACGGACGGACGGACGGACGGACGGACGGACGGACGGACGGACGGACGGACGGACGACGGACGGACGAGACAGACAGACGGACGGACGGACGGACGGACGGACGGACGGACGGACGGACGGACGGACGGACGGACGGACGGACGGACGGACGGACAGACGGACGGACGGACGGACGGACGGACGACGGGACGACGGACGGACAGACAGACAGACGGACGGACAGACGGACGGACGGACGACGACGACGGACGGGACAGACAGACGACGGACGACGACGGACGGACGGACGGACGGACGGACGGACGGACGGACGGACGGACGGACGGACGGACGGACGGACGGACGGACGGACGGACGGACGGACGGACGGACGGACGGACGGACGGACGGACGGACGGACGGACGGACGGACGGACGGACGGACGACAGAGACAGAGACAGAGACAGAGACAGAGACAGAGACAGAGACAGAGACAGAGACAGAGACAGAGACAGAGACAGAGACAGAGACAGAGACAGAGACAGAGACAGAGACAGAGACAGAGACAGAGACAGAGACAGAGACAGAGACAGAGACAGAGACAGAGACAGAGACAGAGACAGAGACAGAGACAGAGACAGAGACAGAGACAGAGACAGAGACAGAGACAGAGACAGAGACAGAGACAGAGACAGAGACAGAGACAGAGACAGAGACAGAGACAGAGACAGAGACAGAGACAGAGACAGAGACAGAGACAGAGACAGAGACAGAGACAGAGACAGAGACAGAGACAGAGACAGAGACAGAGACAGAGACAGAGACAGAGACAGAGACAGAGACAGAGACAGAGACAGAGACAGAGACAGAGACAGAGACAGAGACAGAGACAGAGACAGAGACAGAGACAGAGACAGAGACAGAGACAGAGACAGAGACAGAGACAGAGACAGAGACAGAGACAGAGACAGAGACAGAGACAGAGACAGAGACAGAGACAGAGACAGAGACAGAGACAGAGACAGAGACAACAAGTTAACTAGTTGGCGAATACATTGTCACTGGTATTCATGGAAAAAGTGTCTTCAGTTGCATGGCAATGGATATTTCCGTTTTGTAAACCTCATTTACTGTAACTACGGATTTTGTTTAATGAGGAATGTTTCTTTTAAGAGCTCATTAGCTGGAAGTATTTAGTGATTCCATCTCTTGGTAACTCTTCCGACAAGAAAAGAGAAAACTTGTTCTCGAATCACCCATGTTCTCACACGGTAAATAAAGATAAGTTCTTATATAGTGCAGTATCTAGTTCATTGGAGTGCTCAAAGCGATTTACAATT
>JAODUO010000171.1:185000-187500 GCA_025642075.2 Ridgeia piscesae | reverse complement strand
ACCTTTCTCCATCAAGGTCGATATAGAAGCCTATGGAAGATGATATGTCAGCGGCATTATTCCCATGGCTGTTCATCTTCAGTGTGATACTTAATTGATGGTGTTCACGGTGGCTGCTCCACGGACACTGCCTATGACGTCTACATATGAATATTAAGGGACTCGGCCGCTTTGAAGTATCCGACGACGACAACGACAACGACGGGGACGGGGACGGGGACGGGGACGGGGACGGGGACGGGGACGGGGACGGGGACGGGGACGGGGACGGGGACGGGGACGGGGACGGGGACGGGGACGGGGACGGGGACGGGGACGGGGACGGGGACGGGGACGGGGACGGGGACGGGACGGGGACGGGGACGGGGACGGGGCCGGGGGCGGGGGACGGGGACGGGGACGGGACGGGACGGGGACGGGGACAGGGACAGGGGACGGGGACAGGGACGGGGACGGGGACAGGGGACAGGGGACAGGGACAGGGGACAGGGGACAGGGGACGGGGACAGGGACGGGGACAGGGGACGGGGACGGGGACGGGGACGGGGACGGGGACGGGGACAGGGGACGGGACAGGGGACAGGGGGACAGGGGACAGGGGACAGGGACAGGGGACAGGGACAGGGACGGGGACAGGGGACGGGGACGGGGACAGGGGACGGGGACGGGGACAGGGGACGGGACGGGGACAGGGGACAGGGGACGGGGACAGGGGACAGGGGACAGGGGACGGGGACAGGGGACGAGGGACGGGACGGGGACGGGGACGGGGACGGGGACGGGGACGGGGACGGGGACGGGGACGGGGACGGGGACGGGGACGGGGACGGGGACGGGGACGGGGACGGGGACGGGGACGGGGACGGGGACGGGGACGGGGACGGGGACGGGGACGGGGACGGGGGCGGGGCGGGGGCGGGGGCGGGGGCGGGGACGGGGACGGGGACGGGGACGGGGACGGGGACGGGGACGGGGACCAGTATCTCATCACCATCTACCACGCTCACACACGCACGCACGCACGCATCCACACACGCACGCACGCACGCACGCACGCAAGCATATATATATATATATATATATATATATATATATATATATATATATATATATATATATATATATATATACAAAAACAAACATACTTACGCTTGAACACATTCACACAAATACACAGTCGACAGTTCACAGATTACACATACACTCACACATCTTCGCACACGCACCAGCGCGCACACGCGCGTGTGCTAAAACACACGCACATGTGCAAACATACGCACATACACAAGCGCGCACGGTTACACTAAACAAAACACATAAATACAGCCACACATATTTGTGTGGGTGCGTACATGTCTGATGGCGTGCGTGCGTGCGTGCGTGTGTGCGTGCGTGCGTGCGTGCGTGCGTGCGTGCGTGCGTGCGTGGGAGCGTGCAGGCGTGAATGATAGCGTGTGCATCTGCGAGCGAATCTGCATGCAGAAGTGTGTATGCGAACATGTATTTGAAACTTTGAATAAATACATATGTGTACATTTTAGAATGTGTGCATTGGTACGGACATCATTCGCATGATGCCTTAATCCCCTACAGGGAGTCAGTTATGCATAACTTTCCGGCACACTACCTCTTCCGGTAACAGCTGGGAGCTATGGTGTCTACATCATTCACTAGTTTATTCATATATGTCACCATCTACGGCATTACGCATCATATCATTTCTTATTGTCATCATCTTCCCCGTCGGCACAGCTGAACGCGTTCATCATCTGTCTACCGGTGATATCGAAGCAGCGAGTAGACATTTAACAGTTTCAGTTGGCAGCTTGCGGGATTAGAACAAAAACATCCGGGCCTTAATTATTAATGCCGGCATCTGTCAGTTGTTCGCGGTCACTGACCCAAGCTGAGCCACAGCCATCAGTCGCTATTATTGTAGACCATTGTGGCGTCTCCTGCCTTCAGTCCCACACTGGGTACTCGCCAGTCAGCACAACTGGTGCAAACCCCGTCGGAATCAGACGCTGTAATTTTTCCATATGTGGCATCATTTATTTACATGGTTATGTGGCCGAGACACCGACCGTTGACGCATGCGCAATGCTCGTCCAGCTGCGACGAAACAAACTGCAGATGTCCAGCTGATTTCCAGCTGTAGAGTAGATGGTTGTGCAGATGATAGAGTAGATGGAACAGTGTATGGTAGAGTAGATGGTAGACTAGATGGTAGAGTAGATGGAAAAAGTAGATGGTTGAGTAGACGGTGGAGTAGATGGTAGAGTAGATGGTAGAGTAGATGGTAGAGTAGGTGGTAGAGTAGATGGGAAAAGGAGATGGTAGAGTAGATGGCAGAGTAGATGGTTGTGTAGATGGTAGAGTAGATGGTAATGTATATGGTAGAGTAGATGGTAGAGTGGATGGCAGTGTAGATTGTAAAGTAGATGGTAGAGTAGATGGTGGTGTAGATGGTAGACTAGATGGTAGAGTAGATGGAAAAGTA
>JAODUO010000171.1:162500-177500 GCA_025642075.2 Ridgeia piscesae | reverse complement strand
CTTTAATGCGAACAACTTGTCTCATATTTTGCTTGTGCTGCAAACACATTGCGGTGGTCACGCAGTTGAACGGACTCTCAATCGAGGGGACGGTGGTTCAATTCCATCTGCCACCGTTTCGAAACTAAGGCAACTTCGTTCACCCACATTTGCCATTGTGTTTCGGAAGAGACACTAAAAGCCGGTGGTCCCTTCTATCTGGTGTCTATCCCAGGGGAAGTAAAAGATCCCACACAGGGGGTAAATGTGTAACCTGTAGTGAACTCACTAATTCTAGAGATGGACAACTCTGGAAAACCAACCTCGACAAAACTCAAGCCACAAACAAGTATCAATCATAGATGAAGTAACGATAAGAAGAAGAAGAAAAAGAACCAGATAAATCCAGGTTAGGAACGTGGTGGATCTTTGGACCATATAAAGGACCACTGATCCCAAGCAACGCGAGTTGAACTGATCTGGTTATATTCGATGCTTGCTACATTTCTTGCACTTCACAGCGTCAATACAATTCGTTAAAAAACATACGTAATATCTACTGAGTGTCTACGTTTACCTTGCATAAATAAACGACACAAAAATCGTCATGTAAATCAAGAGTCTATACGCGCACACGACACGCCACGGCAACAAAGATACTCGTGGCATACATAAGCAGTGAGTATATATTCATCCTACAGCGACTGAGAAAGCAAAAAGCGAGATTTCCGAGCTACTGGTACGATAGCTACTGTTTATTGATGACAACGGCCATTACACATGCATTCGAAGACGTAAAAACCGACTGTGTTGTTAAAGCAGACCGTTGATTAGGACTCACAGTCAGCCTAAGGCATAGAACATAAGTAACGTTCCAAGAGTAGGCATCAGTCACTCGGTCAGGTCTGTTTCATGTTTAATCTTTACGATACTCAATCATCAATTATCACAAGTCAGGTTCGGTCAGTCGGTCAGTCGGTCAGTCGGTCAGTCGGTCAGTCAGTCAGTCAGTCAGTCAGTCAGTCAGTCAGTCAGTCAGTCAGTCAGTCAGTCAGTCAGTCAGTCAGTCAGTCGGTCAGTCGGTCAGTCAGTCGGTCAGTCAGTCGTCGGTCGGTCAAGTCAATCAATCAATCAATCAATCAGTCATTCAGTCAATCAATCAATCAAACAATCAATCAATCAATTAATCAATCAATCACATTACCGTCAGAGAGGTCCTATTAAATGTTATGGGGAAATGCAAATATCTAAGTAGTACGTTATCTATAAATACAATGAAAATGACATTTCTGCCCACATTGGACAATCTAGAGCATCTTGATCGCCGTAAAAAGTATGCATAACGAATGAACGTGATAAAGGGTAAATGTGCCGATTTACGGACATTGGAATATATTTGGACAATACAAGTACAACGAAAACAAATTAGTGACGGCAACAAGCTTAATGTCACTTCTTTGAGTATACAAGTTGGTGTTGTTACCTGACGAATAATACTGACGTGTTAATGGTGTCACTGAGCTGTCCAAATATGGCATATTTACTCTATGCGAAATGAAAAAGAATCCAGTTTCATATTCAGAAAGCATAACTAAGATGATCAGGTCACACTTGGTCGGCCTAACGGATGACAGAGCTACAATGAACAGCGTTCACGGGGTGGGCAACGAAAACATTTACTTGAAAGGAAGAGTTAAGTCATGCGCTGTACCTTGGGTCACACCGGGGAATTAATAATAAGTTTAATCAAACAACTTCTACTGCCCCGAGAGAGAGAAGAGAGAGAGAGAGAGAGAGAGGGGAGAGAGAGAGAGAGAGAGAGAGAGAGAGAGAGAGAGAGAGAGAGAGAGAGAGAGAGAGAAAGAAAGAGGGAGGGTCAGAAAGAGAGAGAGAGGGAGGGAGAATGAGAGGGAGAGTAGAGGGAGAGGGGGGATGGAGAGAGAGGGACAGAGAAAGGGAGAGAGGGAAGAGAGGAGGGATAGAGAGAGAGAGACATATATATATATATATATATATATATATATATATATATATATATATATATATATATATAGAAAGAAAGAGGAGGAATAGAGAGAGAGAGAGAGAGAGTTGTGCACCCGTTGGATTAAAGAAGCAGACACACACACACACCCACACCCACACCACACCCACACACACACACCACACACACACACACACACACACACACACACACACACACACACACACACACACACACAACACACACACACACACACACACACACACACACACACACACACACACACACACACACACACACACACACACACTGTGTGTCTGTGTAGACCATGTAGACCATGTAGACCATGTAGACCATGTAGACCATGTAGACAATGTAGACCATGTAGACCATGTAGACCATGTAGACCATGTAAACTATGTAGACCATGTAGACCATGTAGACCATGTAGACCATGTAGACCATGTAGACCATGTAGACCATGTAGACCATGTAGACCATGTAGACCATGTAGACCATGTAGACCATGTAGACCATGTAGACCATGTAGACCATGTAAACTATGTAGACCATGTAGACCATGTAGACCATGTAGACCATGTAGACCATGTAGACCATGTAGACCATGTAGACCATGTAGACCATGTAAGACCATGTAGACCATGTAGACCATGTAGACCATGTAGACCATGTAGACCATTTAGACCATGTAGACCATGTAGACCATGTAGACCATGTAGACCATGTAGACCATGTAGACCATGTAGACCATGTAGACCATGTAGACCATGTAGACCATGTAGACCATGTAGACCATGTAGACCATGTAGACCATGTAAACTATGTAGACCATGTAGACCATGTAGACCATGTAGACCATGTAGACCATGTAGACCATGTAGACCATGTAAACTATGTAAACTATGTAGACCATGTAGACCATGTAGACCATGTAGACCATGTAGACCATGTAAACTATGTAAACTATGTAGACCATGTAGACCATGTAGACCATGTAGACCATGTAAACTATGTAGACCATGTAGACCATGTAGACCATGTAGACCATGTAGACCATGTAGACCATGTAGACCATGTAGACCATGTAAACTATGTAGACCATGTAGACCATGTAGACCATGTAGACCATGTAGACCATGTAACATGTAGACCATGTAGACCATGTAGACCATGTAGACCATGTAGACCATGTAGACCATGTAGCTATTCCATGTAGACCATGTAGACCATGTAAACATATAGTAGACCATGTAGACCATGTAGACCATGTAGACCATGTAGACCATGTAAACTATGTAGACCATGTAGACCATGTAGACCATGTAGACCATGTAGACCATGTAGACTATGTAACCATGTAGACCATGTAAACATATCCATGTAGACCATGTAGACTATGTAGTCCATGTAGACCATGTAGACCATGTAACTATGTGACCATGTAGACCATAGTTAGACCATGTAGACCATGTAACCATGTAGACCATGTAGACCATGTAGACCATGTAGACCATGTAAACTATGTAGACCATGTAGACCATGTAGACCATGTAGACCATGTAAACTATGTAGACCATTGTAAGACCATGTAGCCAGTAAACTATGTAGACCATGTAGACCATGTGCCATGTAGACCATGTAAACTAGTGACCATGTAGACCATGTAGACCATGTAGACCATGTCGACCATGTAGACCATGTAGTCCATGTAGACCATGTAGACCATGTAAACTATGTAGACCATGAAACATGTAGACCATGTAGACCATGTAGACCATGTAGACCATGTAAACTATGTAGACCATGTAGACCATGTATACCATGTAGACCATGTAGACCATGTAGACTATGTAAACCATGTAGACCATGTAGACCATGTAGATCCATGTAGACCATGTAGACCATGTAAACTATGTAGACCATGTAGACCATGTAGACCATGTAAACTATGTCGACCATGTAGACCATGTAGACCATGTAGACCATGTAGACCATGTAACATGTAGTCCATGTAGACCATGTAGACCATGTAAACTATGTAGACCAAGTAGACTATGTTGTCCATGTAGACCATGTAGACCATGTAAACTATGTAGACCATGTAGACCATGTAGACCATGTAGACCATGTAGACCATGTAGACCATGTAGACCATGTAGACCATGTAAACTATGTAGACCATGTAGACCATGTAGACCATGTAATCTATGTCGACCATGTAGACCAAGTAGACTATGTAGACCATGTAGACCATGTAGACCATGTAGACCTTGTAGACCATGTAGACCATGTAGACCATGTAAACTATGTAGACCAAGTAGACTATGTTGTCCATGTAGACCATGTAGTCCATGTAAACTATGTAGACCATGTAGACCATGTAGACCATGTAAACTATGTAGACCAAGTAGACCATGTTGTCCATGTAGACCATGAAACTATGTAGACCATGTAGACCATGTAGTCCATGTAGACCATGTAGACCATGTAAACTATGTAGACCAAGTAGACCATGTAGACCATGTAGACCATGTAGACCATGTAGACCATGTAAACTATGTAGACCATGTAGACCATGTAGACCATGTAGACCATGTAGACCATGTAGACCATGTAAACCATGTAGACCATGTAGACCATGTAGACCATGTAGACCATGTAAACTATGTCGACCATGTAGACCATGTAGTCCATGTAGACCATGTAGACCATGTAAACTATGTCGACCATGTAGACCAAGTAGTCCGTGTAGACCATGTAGACCATGTAAACTATGTCGACCATGTAGACCATATAGACCATGTAGACCATGTAGTCCATGTTGTCCATGTAGACCATGTAAACTATGTAGACCATGTAGACCATGTAGACCTTGTAGACCATGTAGACCATGTAGACCATGTAGTCCATGTTGTCCATGTAGACCATGTAAACTATGTAGACCATGTAGACCATGTAGACCATGTAGACCTTGTAGACCATGTAGACCACGTAGACCATGTAGTCCATGTAGACCATGTAGACCATGTAAACTATGTAGACCATGTAGACCATGTAGACCATGTAGACCTTGTAGACCATGTAGACCATGTATACCATGTAGTCCATGTAGACCATGTAGACTATGTAGGCCATGTAGACCATGTAGACCATGTAGACTATGTAGACCATGTAGACCATCTAGACCATCTAAACCATCTAGACCATCTAGACTATGTAGGCCATGTAGACCATCTAGACCATCTAGACCATCTAGATCATTTAGACCATCTAGACCATCTAGACCATCTAGACCATCTAGACCATCTAGACCATCCAGACCATCTAGACCATGTAGACCATGTAGACCATGTAGACCATGTAGACTATGTAGCCTATGGTATTATGTAGCCTATGTCATCAATGCCCTTCATACACCTACTTACATAGTAAAAGAAGTACGGTAGATTCATGCTATACCCGCCGTTCGACGGCTCTTGGATTCATGCCAGGATAAGTAAAATAACACAAGGTTGAAACACACACCATGTTGTCAACGCTGAGTAGTAGTTGTGTATAGAGAAAGGAAGTGTATTATTAACGATCCGCTGACATATTGAGCAGTCGACATAGGAGGCATCGAGGACATCAAACCATGCATCAATACATCGTTATTGATGCGTTCCCGATTAATTTAGCGCTCCAGTTGATATGATCTGTCGTTTACGTGGCAGACATCATCTCATATGATGCGCCAACATCCATCAATAGATTACATAATCTGAAGACACAACATTTATGTACGTCAAAGCACGAGCGATGGTTATTGTGCGATGGTTCAGCGGTGAACATTTTTCATGTTGATATAATGGGCCTCGAAAACGACCAGGGTTAGAGCATATAGCCGCACAGAATTTAGGTGGGCGATTGGGTTATCTCACAGTGTTTAGGGAAGCATTGGATTTTGGGGAGCAAATTGGTGTTTTTGGAGAGTCTCCGTGTGGCGTTTTAGTGACTCTCTTGACAGATGCATTTAAATGTTTTTGGAGAGCCTCAAACTGTGGAATGAAATTTATATCTTCCGTTAGTAAGTTTTATTTCACAACACAACATGTACAAGAACAAAACTAAAGTACATGTATTAAATTGTCAGCGTGTTGCATTGCATGGATGTAACTTGGCTAAATGCCGTCTTCCAGTGACACAATTAAACACTATGGTAAGTAGCAATTTAGTTGCATTCATGACATCTAGGATTTAAATATATCGTAGTTTATAGTTTATACTACTTGTAGTAGCATTCACCACGGCAAAATACTCTCACACTCTTTGTACTAAAGTAAAGGTAAGTTCTTACATAGCGCAGTGTCCGATCCTCAATGTCCTCGGGATTGCTCAAAGCGCTATCACTTTATTCATTGGCAGACCAGTTCAATCAAACACCATCTCGACTTCTCTGGGAAACATGCAGCCACGCGGCAATTACTACGCGAGGACTATGTTGTACACAAACATCCGCCACGTCTATAACCAGGTACGCACTCATAGAGCAGGGCGAACTGGAGCAATGTAGAGTGAAACATTTGCCAAGGATTAGTGCGGAAGCACAGGATTCGAACCAGGGTTCTCTTAATGGAGAGCCAGAAGTTCTAGCCACTGTGCCACCGCGCTAGTATATACCAGTTATATATTATAGTGTCTGTAAAAGAGCGGGCGAGTGTTCCTGGCCGACGATAAACAAGAAGAAAAGCAATTACTTTACACTCCAGGCCTCTGAGTCACACCAGCATCTACTTCCGGTCCCACGGAATCACACCATTATCTACTTCCGGTCCTCTCGGTTTCACACCATTATCTACTTCCGGTCCCCAAGGAGTCACACCAGAATCTACTACCGGTCCCCAAGGAATCACACCATCATCTACTTTAGATCCTCACCGAAGCACAGCAGCATCTACTTCCGGTCCCCAGCCTACGTCACCCTCGCCCGGTTGAACCGCAGGCGACCATTCCAGTTGATTTGCAAAGCTATCTCTTTTTACATTGACTGACGTGGTGCCACACGCGCACGCAATGACCGGAACCAGACCATCGGTCTGAGCAGGAAGTGTCGCTCGTTCCCGCCATGCAATGTTCCGGTGATTAGTTCCGAGCTACCGTCATAGCTATCCTTCGGTTCCTGCTATGACAATCGCTTGAATTGGCACAATTTCCGCCCTCTAAATGAAAGTCAATGCGGAAAGATTATTGACATATATATATATATATATATATATATATATATATATATATATATATATATATATATATATATATATATTATAATTATATATTAGAAATAATATGCGTTGTTTGCTTATAAGTGTTCTGATAATTAAACGTGGTTTGACTATCGAATACACTTACTATACCATTTTCTCACATGGGACATTTTATTCCACCCACTTAAAATGTGTCGGAAAAGGGATAATTGATTGGTTCAGTATAACAGTTTCGGTCTCTAGAAATATCATATGCAGAACATGGAAATATATCGCAGACGCAGAGCTAGGCATGTTGATCTTGGTCAAATATGATCAATGTATTAGCTGTTAGTCAGTAATTAGTCCTACATTCAGAAGCTTGTGAAGGTCGCCGCTAGCTGTCTTTAATGACGTGTAAGAAACACGCCTACGTTGTTTTTACTTCACTTCTTCATTCGAACGGCAGTCGCAGTGGCGCCACCTGGCGGACTTTTGTGAACGAAACTCTAGCACTGAATACGTACGTGCTAAAAGGTCCTAACTACATAATTTTTAGATTTTCACTTTTTGCACGAATTGTAGTCTTCATATAGGAAGGTATCTGAATATATTATAAACAGGCCCTATTTCAGTGTTTAAGTCACCAAAAATACGGTTAACATTATGTGTTGAGTTCTAGAAGTGCCAGCTCTAGCAATTTTTTTTATTAGAATTAACCAATAAATACTCCCCAGAGGACACCACTAGTCCTCTACATAAACGAAGAGTAGCAAGTTATGTCGCTTTGATGACTGGGTTACCGAAGTACCGCGAAAAAGAATGTGGGCACTGACAACATGACATGTTCACATACGCGCGCGCGCCAACACACACACACACTCACGCACACTCACGCAATCACAGTCACAGTGACACTAACACTAACACTGACACTGACACTACACTGACACTGACACTGACACTACACTAGACACTAACACTAACACTAACACTAACACTAACACTAACACTAACACTAACACTAACACTAACACTAACACTAACAACACCACACACGCACGCACGCACACACGCACACACGCACACACGCACACACGCACACACGCACACACGCACACGCGCACACGCGCACACACGCACACACGCACACACGCACACACGCACACACGCACACACGCACACACGCACACACGCACACACGCACACTCGCACACACGCACACACGCACACCGCACACGCACACACGCACACACGCACACACGCCACACGCGCACACGCACACACGCACACACGCACCACGCACACCGCAACACGACACACGCACACACACGCACACCGCACACACGCACACACGCACACACGCACACACGCACACACGCACACACGCACACACGCACACACGCACACACGCACACACGCACACACGCACACACGCACACACGCACACACGCACACACGCACACACGCACACACGCACACACGCACACACGCACACACGCACACACGCACACACGCACACACGCACACACGCACACACGCACACACGCACACACGCACACACGCACACACGCACACACGCACACACGCACACACGCACACACGCACACACGCACACACGCACACACGCACACACGCACACACGCACACACGCACACACGCACACACGCACACACGCACACACGCACACACGCACACACGCACACACGCACACACGCACACACGCACACACGCACACACGCACACACGCACACACGCACACACGCACACACGCACACACGCACACACCGCACACACGCACACACGCACACACGCACACACGCACACACGCACACACGCACACACGCACACACGCACACACGCACCCCGCACCACGCACACACGCACACACGCACACACGCACACACGCACACACGCACACACGCACACACGCACACACGCACACACGCACACACGCACACACGCACACACGCACACACGCACACACGCACACACGCACACACGCACACACGCACACACGCACACAGCACACACGCACACACACGCACCACGCACACACGCACACACGCACACACGCACACACCCCGCACACACGCACACACGCACACACGCACACACGCACACACGCACACACGCACACTGAAAAAAACTGCATTCCTGTATCGTACGTTCATGTGACTAGTAACATTTCGATTTCGACGGTCATTTAAAATGATGACTGAACATCAAGTAAGTTAACAGTTTGTATGATGATATCATTAAAAGTTCATAAATATGGTAATGGTTGCGCCATGATATGCTAATGTGAAAATTGTGTATGCATGATGTATTTTTTTACCAGTGACATTCTAATGGAGATGTCATGCTTAATCTTCCGCGCAGTCGAGTTGTAATGTGTGTCCATTAGGGTTGCGTTCATATTTCGAATAATATAATATATTATACGTATTGTGTCCACGTCATGGACCAAATCTACAATTGATTTGTTTGTTATTTGGTGTAAGGCAAATTACCAACTCTGTAGTGTAAACATCAACCTACAACATGAATATGAATATATTGTCCATGTATCCAAGTTTGGTTATTTTTGTAAGACGTTCTTAAAATAAATACTACAGCACTATCATTATTAACCTACAACTAAAGTTAGCAGCGTTAAATTTTATGTATTGTGTTGGAATTATAAATCAAAAACAATTCAACAACCCAGATCAATAAACAACAATGCGTGAAAATGTGTTTTTCAAGGAAACACAACGAATTCTTAAAGATAAAATATATTTATGTTAGAAACTATTTTAAGTGCATTTACAAAAAGATGCATCCACAATAAGGGTTGATTATGAGCGACGTTAGCTGCACACTGTCGCATTCTCGCAACCCAGGGGTCGTTGCTCTGCACTATAGTACCCCTGGCTGATCGTCTCCGAAACCCTCGGGAGTTACCTAAACAAGTATAGCAGTTGAATTCGCCAGTCGCTACTGCGTCAGCCGCGAGAACAGCGCAAATACCCACCCCCAACACGAAGACCGATACAAGACTGGTGAGAATTCCACTCACGTCCTAAATTTGTTACGTAACACAAGCAGAGCATGGCTGAAATCAACCAACATTTCTTCACATAACCGAAAGCCAACCACATTCCTCGTGGGCGACGTCACTAGTTGACCTTAAAAGAGGCGATTTTTGAAGGGCGGAGTGAAGGGAGGTGCTGACGCAATCAGCCGCAGGGAAGAGGGTGGAAATTCGTACTGAGGTTGGAAAAATTCTTCGGCATAAAGTTTGTTATATCGCACGATTACCTGAATAGGACAGTTATTGTTCAATGTGTGTCATAGTTCAAACTGCTGTATACACTAGTATGACTAAGCCAGTTAGAATTGTGTGAACGGAAGAACTATCTATTTCTGAACAGTTAGGTGCAATAAAAGTGGTCTGTCCAAGATATGGCTGAAATCACACAAAATTATATCGCATGAGGCTGACCACACTACACGTGAGCAACGTAATTGGCTGAGTGTAAACGAGGAGCTTTGCAAAGAGGTGTGTTATGATGACGACTGACGTAATCACCAGCAGCCACGACACCCGCGCGAGGATCAATTCTACTAGATGAGTTATTTGGCACGAGGTGACGTTAGCAAGTCGTTTGCAATGAGTATTTGCGTAGGCTGTAGTGTGAGAAGAGAGCAGGGTGAATACGTCATGTCAACGCATTCATAGAATCGCTGCGGTCAAAGTATTTCTATTACGCCGAATGCTAAGCCATTAAGATAACTTTGTCGAAGCAACACACTGGGGTTTATACATTTACACGATTGCAAAAGGATTTGGTGAGCGTAAGTGATTATCAGTGAACACTTATGCATATATCTAATGTTATGCAGAAATGCACTTGATACGTGTATGCAAACACATACACAAAGACAAGCTCGTACGCTTAGACGCGCGCGCACACAACAACATACACATGCACACACACATACACACACACACACAAACCAACACACACACACACACACACACACACACACACACACACACACACACAACACACACACACACACACACACACACACACACACACACAATACACAATACACACATGTATGATTGATATGATAACTATGACGATAATATATAAAATATATTATTACTTACACACACACACCACACACACACACACACACACACACATATATATACAATACACAATATATATATAATATATATACATACATAATAATATAAATCACATCACACGCAAACCACATACTCGCGCACAAGTGCACATCATAAGCACTCACTCACAAATCAACAAATTCCACTTCTAAAACTTCAATACGGCTCTCATTTACAAACTCATAGTTCCATTACCGAGTTAACCAAAGCCGGTCTGCATCCTCATTACTCATATAATAATGAGTCACTCCAGCTGGCTTCGATACCCCGCTGACAGTGTGCCTTGTCCTAATCAGTATGTTTACCCAAACGTAACGAGAAACACACACTTCGCTGTTTACTGGTGATTGTGTTATTTGATCTAAATAGGTTAATATAAAATAAGGTATTGCCAAATGAATTACCTTTGCCATTGCAATTAACCAATGCTGACATGTGTGTAAAAAGGAAACACCGAAACAAGTGTGGAATCAATAATAGTAAACGCGTCGATACTTGATAAACAGTGCGACGTGTACGGTCCGTGTCATTGCAGTACTGGCCCCGGAGAACATTGCTTACAGCACTGCCACAGCCAATGCAGTGACAGTGGTGTAAAGACTCGATAATGAACATATAATAACTTACTTTTCATCTCTTTGCCACTGTCACTGTCACTGTCACTGCCATTGTAACTGTCACGGCGAGTAAAACTGTCGCCGTCGCCGTCGCCGTCGCCGTCGCCGTCGCCGTCGCCGTCGCCGTCGCCGTCGCCGTCGCCGCGCCGCCGCCGCCGCCGCCGCCGCCGCCGCCGCCGCCGTCGCCGTCGCCGTCGCCGTCGCCGTCGCCGTCGCCGTCGCCGTCGCCGTCGCCGTCGCCGTCGCCGTCGCCGTCGCCGTCGCCGTCGCCGTCGCCGTCCCGTCCTGTCAATGCTCACTACTGACTGACTGACGACTGACTGACTTGATACTCGATACATCATACTCATTCATTCATTCATTCATCATCACTCACTCATCATTCACTCACTCACCCCTCAACTCAGTCATTCTCCACTCATCATCATTCACTCATCATCACTCATTCACTCATTCACTCATTCACTCATTCACTCATTCACTCATTCACTCATTCACTCATTCACTCATTCACTCATTCACTCATTCACTCATTCACTCATTCACTAATTCACTAATTCACTAATTCACTCATTCACTCATTCACTCATTCACTCATTCACTCATTCACTCATTCACTCATTCACTACACACACACGCACACGCACGCACACACACACACGCACGCACGCACGCACGCACACACACACACACACCACGCACGCACGCACGCACACACACACACACACACACACACACACACACACCACACACACACACACACACACACACACACACACACACACACACACACACACACACACACACAACACACACACACACACACACACCACCACCACACACACACACACACACACACACACACACACACACACACACACACACACACACACACACACACACCACACACACACACACACACAGACACACATGACACACAAACACCAACACACACACACACACACACCACACACCACACACACACACACACACAGCACACACACACCACACACACATACACACACACACACACACACCACACACACACACACACACACACACACACACACACACACACACACACACACGCACGCACGCACGCACGCACACACACACACACACACACACACACACACACTAACACACACAACACACACACACACACACACACACACACACACACCACACGCACACGCACACAGCACACGCACACCACGCACACACACACACACACACACACACACACACACACACACACACACACTAACACGCAAAGACACACGCAGGCACTAATTCAATCAGTGAATGACACCTTCCACATAATCACTTGTAACAGAACTCGAGCCATTGACACCGACCTATTCAATCCGCCATAATAGCAACCTCGACGAAGTTCGCTCATATCAGTCGTTGACCTACGCTAACACACTAACACACTGCCGAGGTCAAACAGTCGCGATACAAGCAGCTTATCGGACTGTCGAGGCCACCTGCTACCTACTCAACCAGAACTCATTAACGTAATCATATATCGGGCTTTATATCAAAACTAAGGTCCTTTCCGTCGGGTTGATTGTCCGTCGCGCTCGCTGCTGACACCGAAGCGACACGGGTCAACTGCCTATAAATACCGCCGGCGTTGTTATTTCTGACACCTCCCCTCGGGCTGTGTGTCTGTGTCGTTGACAGGGCGACGGTGGCACGCCGGTATAAGAAACACGACACTGGTGCGAGTGTAGCTGTAGAGCTCTTGCAGGTGCCTCGCCGACGTCCAACGCTCTACAAGAGGAAACGTCGTGTCTCGTGCCGGATTGGAACACTTCGTCGGACTGCGGGAGTCGCGACACCGCGATGGTGACAACGTCAGTGAAGGCTGTCATCGACAGTAACCGATCGCTGCTCATCCGCAATATCATTCCGTGCGAGGAGTTGTATGACAACCTAGTCAAGCTGAATGTCTTGCCTGACACGATGCTGCGTGACGTCAAGGTATGGTGTGATATGACGTAAGCAAACTGGTTCCGGTTCTAGTTGTTTCCAGGATTCGGCACGGTTCTATTAACTGCCTAGCGTGTAATTATGGTGGATATAACGTTATGGTCTAATGAGTTTGAACTAGTCAGTCTTTTACAGATCATTTACGCCAAGCAGACCTTTCTGTGTCGGCACTGTGGGGTGGTCACTGCCAGGTTTCTTTTCGTCCTTAATTGTTCGTTTACGTCCCACATTGAGACGTATTGAACCGAGGCCACAGATGTGCAAGGCGGATGTGCTATCCACTACACTACCCACGCCTCTTGAACTATATAGTAGAGGAACCTAAAACAAATGTACTGACTTGTCTTACTGTATGCTACCGCTGAATACGATTTACACCGAAGCGCAATGGTACTTAATACAAAGGAATGTGTGTGTCTTTTAACCGAGAGTGCCAACTTCTATGTCTAAAATTTCACTTAATATTAGGTTCTTATGACTATGACATGTACGTTGAAAGTGTACTGCCTGTCAATTTGTATTCAGTTTCTTTTAGAAAAGCTCGGTAAAATGTATGCAATTTGAAAGAGTCCGTCTACATCACATTGAAATGGTAAACAAAACATTCAGTTTAAAAAAAAACTGATTAAGACTAACGAGGAGGTGACCATAGTTAACTGCAGTAACTTGTTTAGCTTACTACGTTCTAGATAACATATTTCCCGGCATTAATTACTGCTCGGTCAATTCCAAGCAGCCGAATCTCTCCCTTGAAAACGCTTAATATGTAGTTTGACGATTTCAACATATATGTCTCAATTAGAAGTCCACATATTTTATATTCATAATGTCTACCCGCCGTCAGAATTGCAGTAAACCATAGTTATGTTTTATATTATAATAAACGGACCAGTTGCAAATGACATACGTGTACTTTAAATACAATTAGTTACGCGTCCTCCATTTAATATATTGTTACTGACAGGTTTTTATGTTGTAAATAATGAATAATTATTATCA
>JAODUO010000171.1:85000-157500 GCA_025642075.2 Ridgeia piscesae | reverse complement strand
GTGTTGGGAATTCACACACATGGCGTAGAAAAAACGGTCTACAATGCCAGCCGTCGATATGCATCTGTTTCGTTTACACAAGGTTGAACTTTGTAGTGTGTGCATAAGGTAATAACTACCCCGCCAGACAGTTCGCTTGTGTGTGAATGTGCTGATTGATGGTAAGCGGCGACGTATCATGTGATACAAATTCACGCACTTCGTTCCCATAGACCGTAAATTCAAAGACTCCACTTGTCTCGTCGAATCGTCCTTATGCAATAGACTGTGAGTCAGCTACTGACGTTGTGTGTGAATTTATAACGTGATTTATAGCGTTTTCACCGATGCAACAAGTGTCCGGAATTACTCGGATTGAATATGTTAATTATTAGTGTTGAACATGTATTTATCTATTCACACCTTTGTTGTTTTGCCGTCTGTTTTATTTCAACGAATTAATTTTTCTTTAGTAATCTCTCGCTGGTTCAAGACGTGTCGGTACATTCCCTGATGGCAAACTAGTGAAATGAAGAAAGATCTTATTTAAATACACAGTTACATTAAAGTTAAATTAACAATAAAAATTATATTTTATGACCATTACGTGAAGTGAGATTGCAAACAATGTTGTTTTAAATATGCACTGTTTTGTTTTGTTATTTATTTTATTTATTTTATTTATTTACTACTGTCATGATCGTAAGTGTGATACCTTCCATGCCCTTGTACATGGTCGGTATTCAAGTCATTGTAACGCTTTCATTTCAAGGCGAGTTTATTGATTTCAAAAATATGTGGAACCATTTTTCTTAATAAATTGCGGTCAATTTACACCCGACACCTGCTTTTCAGCCCCACTTGCTTCATGCATTTTTCCTCTTGTGCCAAAATCAAGTCACCAAGTCACCATAAATATAGTCGGAACATAAATGGTTATGTCATATATTGATAGACATACTCCTACTAAAACGAAATTATTCACGGTCGTAGAAAACACCCATTACTGTGTACATGAATATGCGACTGTGTACATGAATATGCGACTGTATAACCCTATGTGTTCGCTTTTCCGTGAGTGTTGACACATGACCATGCATTTGTTTGTTTTGTGGGTAGCAGTTACGCAACTGATCAATGCTCATGTGCAAGCCGACACGCGTGGCTGCCCACGCACACCCGACGTCACGCGTGACTGCACACGGTTAAACGCGGTAGCATTAACTTTGTAGCAAATATTTGTAGAATAAATGTGGAGCAAATGTGTGACAATTCTCAGTGGTCAATAATAGTGGCTATATACTGTATCGGGCAAACATTTGCATTGCCTTTCTGATATCCATTTCACGGGAGTTCGATTTTGGTGACAAACGCGACACACGCCACACACGTGACACCACTGAATGACGGGCCAGTTAAACATTCTTGGTGTATCTACACATTGTGTGGCGTTGATTCAAACTAGTAGCGCAGTGACTCAGGGGTAGAGCGTTGGACTCTCGACTAATTGAACCTGGGTTCGAATCATGTGCTGCGGTGTTAAATCTTGGGCAAGTTGTTTCACTGTACAATGCTCCAGGAAACACAGATGTATGAACGAGTAACTGGCTATAGACAGTGTATGAGCAGTCTTCGCGCATTAACTGCAGCGTGGCTGGATGCTTCCCGGAGAAGTTGAGGTAGTCTTTGATTGAACAAGTCTGCCAGAAGTAAAATGCAAGGCCTCTACTGATTTCACGGCGCACGGCGCACGGCGCACGGCGCACGGCGCACGGCGCACGGCGCACGGCGCACGGCGCACGGCGCACGGCGCACGGCGCACGGCGCACGGCGCACGGCGCACGGCGCACGGCGCACGGCGCACGGCGCACGGCGCACGGCGCACGGCGCACGACACAACACAACACAAAACTCACAACAGTCAACACACATCGCACATCGCACATCGCACATCGCACATCGCACAACGCACAACGCACAACGCACAACGCACAACGCACAACGCACAACGCACAACGCACAACGCACAACGCACAACGCACAACGCACAACGCACAACGCACATCACACAACACACAACACACAACTCACAACACACAACACACGATGTGGGTGATTAGCAGTGTTTCTCAATTTGTGCTTACAACCTGCTAGGAAATAAGTAATTTCCTAACACGCCGTTTTCCTTTTCACATATCACTGCGCCACGATCTTATCTGGGGAGCGTTTCAGTTTACACTCCTTAAAACCTATTTCGCTCCTTAACACTGATTTAGCTCTTTCAGTTTTAGGACGGGTCACATAGACAGGTTTTCATGTGTGCCATGGATGTAGTGTCAACATTGATGTGACGTAATTTGTATTTCGTGTGCTACTTCCTCTCAGTACCCGCTTACCCCGTGTATGTGTTATAACATGAATTACAAAGTTGTTGGGCCCCGCCTTTCGCTAGTGGCATACAAAGAGAGCGCAATGGCTCATGGGTAGAACATCTGGATCTCCACTAAGAAAACCCGGGTTGGAACCGGTGGTGCGGTGATAAAATCTTAGGCAAGTTTTTTCACTCTACATTGCTCCAGTTCACTCAGCTGTATAAATGAGTACCTGGCTATAGACAGTGGTGGATATGTGTATAAGCAGCCTTCGCGCATTAATTGTAGCATATGGTTGGATGCTTCCCAGAGAAGTTGAGACGGTGTTTGATTGAACAGGTCTGCCAGAGAAGTAAAGTGTAAAACGCCTGAACGATCCTGAGGACTGAATACTGGATGCTATTGACATATATATATATATATATATATATATATATATATATATATATATATATATATATATATACATATATATTAACATATTTAATTACATTGTATGGCAATGTCAGTGGCAAGAATAAAATAAAGCTTGTTCAACACAGCTAGCAAGTTGATTGGCAACGAACAGAAACACCTCTCCAGTATATACAATGCAGCATTGAAAAGGAAGGCCAGACAAATATTGTACGATCCTACCCATCCTCTGCCATTTTAATTTTGAATGCTTAATTTTAATGTACTGTGTACTTTTTTATTTCATAAACTTATTGTATTGATTTATTTAATCTCATTTGTTTACCAATTTTATAAATATTATAAATGCTATCATATTGTGTCTTATCAAAGAACATTTAAAGAAACATTATTTGCTTATTTATTATTAATTAGAGTACCTGTTCATATACTCAATCTATTTACTTTACATACTTTAGTGCTGATTATTATTATTATCATTTTAGTGTGTCTTATCTATGGATCACCAATCTTATTACTGGCATTTTAATGTGTAACTGACGAAAAATGTTCGTTTTTAGTGTGATGATTTAAACGGACAATAACGTATTGTGAATCTGAATCTTGAATCTAAATTCAAGGGGAAAGGACAACCGACTGTTGACTGCTCACTTCTGTTGTACGAGTTAGACTATTTACAGCAATTATTCTCTATTTAAAAGTTAGGGGGCTAAAACCCCTTTCACGTGGAAAACTTCTTAAACGTAGCAGACTAATCTGATTAATGAATAATTATCCGCATGAGTTCGCAATTACAACGAAAGTTCTGCTGACGGCTACGATTGCATTTTAGGCACGCGCCACAGGAGCGGAGCAGACGGAGAAACTGCTGGAGCTTATCGTGGTGCGAGGTCCGACCGCCCTCAACGGCTTCTGTGATGCCTTACAGTTGAGTGGACACAATTTCCTTGCGGAACTGTTGCGTGACGAAGGTAGGTTATTCGTGTTTTACACGAGAGAAAGCGAAAGCGTTCTGGACTAGAGCACCTCGGTATATGGGTGTTTATTTCTTGGTGTAATATGACGTTTACCTAAAGCTGGTCGTCTGTTTCATCATGGAAACGTTGTTGGAAATGCCGATTTGCTTCAAAGACTTTCGCAAGCGCGTGCGCTTCTGCATAGGGTTACACAAACACACACACGCATACAGAGAAGCACATGCACACACCCGCGCGCGCACATACACACACAGTGACAACCACAATGCAGCACATCAACAAACAAAAGCACACCAGCCGTTACCAAACACAAGCATTCGTACGCTCATCAACACACACACACACACACACACACACACACACACACACACGCACGCACACACACACACACACGCACACACACACACACACACACACACACACACACACACAACACACACACACACACACACACTTCTATACCCATACATCAAACACACATACGCATAAAGACACAGTTATTGTATATTCACGTCCATGTAAAGGTGATACTGCAATTACTTCCGACAACAAATACATGCAGCCATTTATAAACATCACTCAGTGGCTCATTTCCACAAACCATGTAAACGCCAAACCATGAACAAACGTATTTTGTTATGTATATACAAATAAACACACTTCTGAAGCGACGCGACTAAACAAAGGTTGTATTCTGGAGGCCTACAACAACACTGTCATCATGTCTTGTGGTGTGAGTCAGCCACCTAGCGGGATTATCTTGAACTAACTGTAATTAAGTGAGCTATTTGAAACGACGTAGGTTTTTGGGTTTAGTAAAAATAGTTGCAATAACCAAATACTGGCTAATAAGTGTATTGACAGAATATAATCAATTGCAATACAATGGCGTATTGATGAAAGTATATGCAGAAAGTTAAATGCAGCACAAACCGCAGACATTACGATGAATCACCGCCTGACATTGGTCCAAGTAAACGTCAACATTTTGTAATTTTGTACATGGTTTACTTGTAAGTTGATGCATGCCAATGACCTCAACTAAATGCACTTACGGCTAAATTACTATTTTGACCTAACATCCCTTTCAGTGCCAATCGTGGTTGAAATTGTTACAAGGACAAATTATTTATAAACGTAGTCGGCTCAATGCATATTTCCAACTATAGAGACTTTCATATAATCCGTACTGTGGTTTGATTGAGGGCGATTCAGAACATTATAAACATGTTTAGACGTATCGTTCCTTTGGCGGTATGTTTTGAATACGCCTTTACGTGGATTGGAGTTAGCGGAGCAGCATTAATTAATCTCCCTCGGTTAACATAGATTGCCAAAATGTTTATTTTGTCCTAAATCGCAAAGACAAATATTGTGCCACATGGGCCACCAGGGTGCGACCATGTTTGTGAGCAGGTCTTTGGAGCAGTCCACACACTGGCCTTGTATCGCTCAGTAGGAATGTTATGTATTGATGGAAAACAAACGACTCACAAACACATGAAATGAACACGTCCAGGATTTCCCCATTAGTATAATATGTAGGTTAAGCACACACACACGCGCGCACACACGCACGCACATACGCGCACACAAACACACATACACGCGCACATACACACACAAGCACTAACACTAACACACACACACACACGCAAACAAATAACACACACACACACACACACACACACACACACAACACAACACACACACACACACACACACACACACACACACACACACACACACACATGCAAACAAAACACACACACACACACACACACACACCAACACAACACACACACACACACACACACACAACACACACACACACACACACACACACACACACACACACACACACACACACACATCTTCCGCAATGACGTCACGCTGTGACAATAAACAACACTGAACGGCGAGTCTTTGATGTAACGACTCTACGTCTGTAGTTAGCGGAGGTACGTCGGACACAGTCCAGTGGGAAGACTTGACCCGGTCAGTGCCCGGGCTAGACAAGGCCGTCAACAAGCAACAGAGGGAGGAAGTCACGAAGGTCGTGAACGCCAAGGTATACGACACGTAGATTGACATTTCACACCTCTACTCAAATAAATTATACCTAGTCAAAACATCAAAGCCGTGTTGGGTCAAACTATTCAGAGCCAGTAACTATATATATATATATATATATATATATATATATATATATATAAAAATAATTTATTTAATAAATATAAAATGTATTAAATATATTTAACATAAATTAACATTTGTATTGTTATTATATATATATATATATATATATTATATATATATATATATATATATTTATATATATTTATATATTATATAATAATTTAGTAATTACTATGATTTTGTTTCTAAAATATTAAGACAATTTGGTAAATATAAATAAGTAAGGTAAATTAAAAGGCGGAATATAATTACAATATAATATATAATTAACATACATAAATAAAAAACAGACCGGCACACACACAAACAGACAGACAGCTATATAAGTTATTTATTCAATATTATTCGACTGTATGTTCAACTATATTGATGACTACAGATCCGAGACTCAGTACAAAAGGAGCTGCTCCGTCGTACAGCTTTGGACAAGGAGAAGGTGATTGAGTCTAAACAGCGCCAGTTGGAAGACTCGTGGCGGTTCACGGAACTTCTGAGGGAGAAGGACTCGTTGATCGAGACGTTGGAGGGAGGACTGGAGCAGGCTGTCACTGACGCACGGTCCCACGGGGTCAACGTACAGGAGCTGAAGACGTTCGTCGATCAGACAAAGTTGAAGCACAAGAAGGTGATGGTCGTGTGTTCTGTTTGCTCAAGACGGGGATAGTTGTGTGTTCTGTTTGCTCAAGACGGGGATAGTTGTGTGTTCTGTTTGCTCAAGACGGGGATAGTTGTGTGTTCTGTTTGCTCAAGACGGGGATAGTTGTGTGTTCTGTTTGCTCAAGACGGGGATAGTTGTGTATTCTGTTTGCTGAAGGAGGTGATGGTCGTGTGTTCTGTTTGCTCAAGAAAGTGAAGGTCGTGTGTTCTGTTTGTTCAAGACTATGACGGTCGTGTGTTCTGTTTGCTCAAGAAGGTGATGGTAGTGTGTTCTGTTTTCTCACGAAGGTGATGGTCATGTGTTCTGTTTGCTCAAGAAAGTGATGGTCGTGTGTTCTGTTTGTTCAAGACGGTGATATTTGTGTTCTGTTTGCTGAAGAAGGTGATGGTCGTGTGTTCTGTTTGTTCAAGACGGTGATAGTTGTGTTCTGTTTGCTGAAGGAGGTGATGGTCGTGTGTTCTGTTTGCTCAAGGAGGTGATGGTCGTGTGTTCTGTTTTCTCACGAAGGTGATGGTCATGTGTTCTGTTTGCTCAAGAAAGTGAAGGTCGTGTGTTCTGTTTGCAGAAGAAGGTGATGGTCGTGTGTTCTGTTTGCTCAAGAAGGTGATGGTCGTGTGTTCTGTTTGCTCACGAAGGCGATGGTCGTGTGTTCTGTTTGTTCAAGACGGTGATAGTTGTGTTCTGTTTGCTGAAGGAGGTGATGGTCGTGTGTTCTGTTTGCTCAAGAAGGTGATGGTCGTGTGTTCTGTTTGCTGAAGAAGGTGATGGTTGTGTGTTCTGTTTGCTCAAGAAGGTGATGGTCGTGGGTTCTGTTTGCTCACGAAGGTGATGGTCGTGTGTTCTGTTTGCTCAAGACGGTGATATTTGTGTTCTGTTTCCTGAAGAAGGTGATGGTCGTGTGTTCTGTTTGCTCACGAAGGTGATGGTCGTTTGTTCTGTTTGCTCAAGGAGGTGATGGTCGTGTGTTCTGTTTGCTCAAGAAGGTGATGGTCGTGTGTTCTGTTTGCTCAAGAAGGTGATGGTCGTGTGTTCTGTTTTTTCACGAAGGTGATGGTCATGTGTTCTGTTTGCTCAAGAAAGTGAAGGTCGTGTGTTCTGTTTGCAGAAGAAGGTGATGGTCGTTTGTTCTGTTTGCTCAAGGAGGTGATGGTCGTGTGTTCTGTTTGCTCAAGAAGGTGATGGTCGTTTGTTCTGTTTGCTCAAGGAGGTGATGGTCGTGTGTTCTGTTTGCTCAAGAAGGTGATGGTCGTGTGTTCTGTTTGCAGAAGAAGGTGATGGTCGTTTGTTCTGTTTGCAGAAGAAGGTGATGGTCGTGTGTTCTGTTTGCTCAAGAAGGTGATGGTCGTTTGTGCTGTTTTCTCAAGGAGGTGATGGTCGTGTGTTCTGTTTGCTCACGAAGGTGATGGTCGTGTGTTCTGTTTGCTCAAGAAAGTGATGGTCGTGTGTTCTGTTTGCAGAAGAAGGTGATGGTCGTTTGTTCTGTTTGCAGAAGAAGGTGATGGTCGTGTGTTCTGTTTGCTCAAGAAGGTGATGGTCGTTTGTGCTGTTTTCTCAAGGAGGTGATGGTCGTGTGTTCTGTTTGCTCACGAAGGTGATGGTCGTTTGTTCTGTTTGCTCAAGGAGGTGATGGTCGTGTGTTCTGTTTGCTCAAGAAGGTGATGGTCGTGTGTTCTGTTTGCTCAAGAAGGTGATGGTCGTGTGTTCTGTTTGCTCAAGACGGTGATATTTGTGTTCTGTTTCCTGAAGAAGGTGATGGTCGTGTGTTCTGTTTGCTCACGAAGGTGATGGTCGTTTGTTCTGTTTGCTCAAGGACGTGATGGGCGTGTGTTATGTTTGCTCAAGAAGGTGATGGTCGTGTGTTCTGTTTGCTCAAGAAGGTGATGGTCGTGTGTTCTGTTTGCTCAAGACGGGGATAGTTGTGTGTTCTGTTTGCTCAAGACGGGGATAGTTGTGTATTCTGTTTGCTCAAGACGGGGATAGTTGTGTGTTCTGTTTGCTCAAGACGGGGATAGTTGTGTGTTCTGTTTGCTCAAGACGGGGATAGTTGTGTGTTCTGTTTGCTCAAGACGGGGATAGTTGTGTATTCTGTTTGCTGAAGGAGGTGATGGTCGTGTGTTCTGTTTGCTCAAGAAAGTGAAGGTCGGGTGTTCTGTTTGTTCAAGACTATGACGGTCGTGTGTTCTGTTTGCTCAAGAAGGTGATGGTAGTGTGTTCTGTTTTCTCACGAAGGTGATGGTCATGTGTTCTGTTTGCTCAAGAAAGTGATGGTCGTGTGTTCTGTTTGTTCAAGACGGTGATATTTGTGTTCTGTTTGCTGAAGAAGGTGATGGTCGTGTGTTCTGTTTGTTCAAGACGGTGATAGTTGTGTTTCTGTTTGCTGAAGGAGGTGATGGTCGTGTGTTCTGTTTGCTCAAGGAGGTGATGGTCGTGTGTTCTGTTTTCTAAACGAAGGTGATGGTCATGTGTTCTGTTTGCTCAAGAAAGTGAAGGTCGTGTGTTCTGTTTGCAGAAGAAGGTGATGGTCGTGTGTTCTGTTTGCTCAAGAAGGTGATGGTCGTGTGTTCTGTTTGCTCACGAAGGCGATGGTCGTGTGTTCTGTTTGTTCAAGACGGTGATAGTTGTGTTCTGTTTGCTGAAGGAGGTGATGGTCGTGTGTTCTGTTTGCTCAAGAAGGTGATGGTCGTGTGTTCTGTTTGCTGAAGAAGGTGATGGTTGTGTGTTCTGTTTGCTCAAGAAGGTGATGGTCGTGGGTTCTGTTTGCTCACGAAGGTGATGGTCGTGTGTTCTGTTTGCTCAAGACGGTGATATTTGTGTTCTGTTTCCTGAAGAAGGTGATGGTCGTGTGTTCTGTTTGCTCACGAAGGTGATGGTCGTTTGTTCTGTTTGCTCAAGGAGGTGATGGTCGTGTGTTCTGTTTGCTCAAGAAGGTGATGGTCGTGTGTTCTGTTTGCTCAAGAAGGTGATGGTCGTGTGTTCTGTTTTTTCACGAAGGTGATGGTCATGTGTTCTGTTTGCTCAAGAAAGTGAAGGTCGTGTGTTCTGTTTGCAGAAGAAGGTGATGGTCGTTTGTTCTGTTTGCTCAAGGAGGTGATGGTCGTGTGTTCTGTTTGCTCAAGAAGGTGATGGTCGTTTGTTCTGTTTGCTCAAGGAGGTGATGGTCGTGTGTTCTGTTTGCTCAAGAAGGTGATGGTCGTGTGTTCTGTTTGCAGAAGAAGGTGATGGTCGTTTGTTCTGTTTGCAGAAGAAGGTGATGGTCGTGTGTTCTGTTTGCTCAAGAAGGTGATGGTCGTTTGTGCTGTTTTCTCAAGGAGGTGATGGTCGTGTGTTCTGTTTGCTCACGAAGGTGATGGTCGTTTGTTCTGTTTGCTCAAGGAGGTGATGGTCGTGTGTTCTGTTTGCTCAAGAAGGTGATGGTCGTGTGTTCTGTTTGCTCAAGAAGGTGATGGTCGTGTGTTCTGTTTGCTCAAGACGGTGATATTTGTGTTCTGTTTCCTGAAGAAGGTGATGGTCGTGTGTTCTGTTTGCTCACGAAGGTGATGGTCGTTTGTTCTGTTTGCTCAAGGACGTGATGGGCGTGTGTTATGTTTGCTCAAGGTGATGGTCGTGTGTTCTGTTTGCTCAAGAAGGTGATGGTCGTGTGTTCTGTTTCCTGAAGAAGGTGATGGTCGTGTGTTCTGTTTGCTCACGAAGGTGATGGTCGTGTGTTCTGTTTGCTCAAGAAAGTGAAGGTCGTGTGTTCTGTTTGTTCAAGAGTATGATGGTCGTGTGTTCTGTTTGCTAAAGAAGGTGATGGGCGTGTGTTCTGTTTGCTCAAGACGGTGATGGTCGTGTGTTCTGTTTGCTTGCGAGGACAGATGGTTGTGTTACTGATATGAATTATGTATATATGTCTGTGTGCGTGTCTCTGTGTATGTCTGTATGTGTATGTTTGTATGTGTGTGCGTCTCTATTTGTGTGCGTGTGTGCATGTATGTCTGTCTGTATATGTGTGTATGTGCGTGCGTGTGCGTGCGTTTGTGTGTGGTGTGTGTGTTTTTGTCTGTGTGTCTCTGTGTATGTGTGCGTGTGTGTATGTCGGTATGTGTGTCTGTGTGTGCGTATATATATATATATATATATGTGTGTTTGTGTCTATTATGTGTGTGCGTGTGTGTGTGTATGGGTGTCTATCTGTCTGATTGCATGCCTATATATATATATATATATATATATATATATATATAATGTCATTTCGACAATATCTGTCTTAGTCTCGCCTTTTCTCTCTTTCCTCGATATCTTCCCGTCCCGTCCTGTCCCGTCCCATCCCATCCCGTCACATTCTCTCTCTTTCCCTCCCTCGCTTGGTCCCTCCCTTCCTCCCTCCATTCCACCCACACTCTTCTCTCTCCCTGTCTACTCTCCCTCCCCCACCCTCCCGCCTTCTGTGCCATCCATTCCCACCACCCCTCACTCACTCAATCTGTATTATAAAAAGTTTCATATCTATAGTTATTGCAGAAACCAACTTACCATTACTTACCACCCTCATTGTTCTCACGAACTTATCATTACTTACCACCCTCATTGTTCTCACGAACTTATCATTACTTACCAACCTCATTGTTCTCACCTCAGGATCTCGAGAAACAGATGAAGTACAACACAGCCAACGAGAAATCGCTGCAGCGTCTCACGGAACGACAGTATGAAACCGAGGCTACTCTAGATTACGTCACAGAACAGCTGACGTCATACTTGCGGGAAGGCGAGGAACACAACGACTTAGTGCGCGAAGAAACAATATCACCCGGACTGACGATGACGTCAGTGGACCGCGCTAAAGACACACTGAAGAAGACTCTGCAGAGAATACAAGAGCTGGAATCAACGAAACGTGCTCACGATGCGCTGGTGGAAGAGAGACATTACATGTCGGCACAGCTCGGCGTTGACATCACGGCTAACGTGCGCACTGCCCTCCAACAATACGTCGTGAAGCAAGACGGGACGGTGACGTCACTCCGAGAGGAAGTGACGAAACTTAACAGCGAAGTGCTGGCGCTAGAAGAGGCTGCATCAGAACACGCGACGTCGAAAACAGAAACCGTCCACATGCTGGAATCCACCGTCAACGACCTAAAGAACCGTGTCGACTCGAAGAACGCAATTGTTGCGGAACTTCGAGCAGACCTCTCGTCGAAGGAGGCGCGATTGGCAGCGCTCTTAGCGGAAAACAAACTCTTGCAGAAGAAACTCGCCGGCGTTGACCACGCAAATGCGAATGCCTTGCGGGCATCTATCGAAGGCCCGTCAATGCATAACGGTGTCGGACCACTCTCCAGTCGCGAATCCCCCGAAGCAATCGGCCGCCTGAGCCCAGCTAGAGTTCAGGCAACGACATTGCCCAAGCCAACGCCTCGCATCACCCCACATAATTCCCTCGCCCTACAAATCAGCGCCCTTCCTCCCGTCTCGCCAAAGCAGAAGCGCAAGGAACTTCGACAGCAGCGTAAGCAGCAACAACAGCAGCTGCAGCAACAGCGTCTGAGGCCAGACGTGTTCCCCAGCGGGCAGGAGCAAGGACCTTTGTCGGAACCAAAGACGGGAAATGGGATCGACTCGACCTATGTCGGCCTGCAGAGACTGAAGGGATTCAACGCAGAGACGAAGCGAAATTTTTCCAACGCCGGGTGGAACCACTGGCCGGGCGCAGCGCCACGTAGCGACTACCTGCGGAAATGATGCGACGGATAGTGATCAGATAAGAACACGAGTTTATCAATTAACAACTGCGTCGATTTTATTTGTTTATTTTTTATTACATGTATTGTTCTCCTTTTACCCCCGTGCAATTCGCATCTGGAATATGATCCCATCACACATTACTGCAATAGAAAATCCCATAGCTTTTCAAGCAGCAATAATGAACCTCCCCTTCCCAACACCCAATCACCTAAATTGCCTGTAAAATAAACAAACAAGTTATAACAAACAAACAAACAAACATATATACAACCAAACGCATGCGCACAAGAAGCACTACAAACTCCTGCGTTAGCCCAAGTTTGGGCTGTTTGGAGTAAACAACCTGAGACCTGAGATGTGGCAAATAAATGCACCAGACGAAGCGCAGTGTATGTTAGTGTGTGTGTGTGTGTGTTTGTGTGTGTGTGTGTGTGTGTGTGTGTGTGTGTGTGTGTGTGTGTTGTGTATTGTTTGTGTGTGTGAGTGTGTGTGTCTGTGTCTGTGTGAGTGTGTGTGTGTGTGTGTGTGTATGTGTGTGTGTGTGTTTGTGTGTGTGTGTGTGTAATTATATATATATATATTATATATATATATATATATATATATATATATATATATATTATATATATATTATATATTATATATTATAAATATTTTATATATATATATATATGATATTATATTTTTATATATATATATATATATATATATATATTATATATATATATATATATATATAATGTGTATATATATATATATATATATATAATCAATATATGTATAGTTATATTGTTTCGCGATTATTAAAGTAAAAAATAAATAGGCATCATGATTACACAACAAGGTTGTCCCGTGTTCGTTGCCCCCACACACGACAGAGTCGTCTCAGGTAGCTCAGTAGCTCACTGACTGACTGGCTGGTTGGCTGACTGACTGACTGACTGACTGACTGACTGACTGACTGACCCAGCCACTCACTCAATCATTCATCCACTCACTCATCCACTTTTCACCCACTCACCCACACGCTCACTCAATCTTCGTATAACTCACTCAGTCAATCAGGTACTTACTCAGGCAGTGACTCATATTGACAATAGTTCAGTTAGTCGTGCGACTACTAACAATACACCAGTGTCTGGGCCATAGTGGTGACGAGTCAACACTATTTTGTTTGATGTAATATAACTACGTCGTCAACTTATTAGAGAAATTGGTCACCTTTCACGTCTGGGGCACTTGTCACTAGTCCTGCAATTTATGTCGTATTGACAGCAAAGCCTTCTTACAAATACTAATTTAGGCATGCCTGCTAAGCGGTGTCGGCACTGCTGAATGTGTTTGTGTGTGCATGCGTGTGTGTGTGCGTGGGTTCGTGCGTGCGTGTGCGTGCATGCGTGTGTGTGAATTTTTGGTATGATCACATGTGAATGGTAACTGGGGAGATTAGAATGTGGTAACACATGGAATTATTTCGTGTCCCTAATTATAATAGCATGGTTTCTTTGCTAATATAAAACTGGGCAATTGATAAACAAAATTGCATTAATATAACTATTTCATGTAAGCCTATGGCTTCATTTCATTACAATTATATTTTAGTAATAACTATTTACCCTGGTCATATATATACAAAAATTAACGCCTTACGTATAGCTAATAATTCCGTGAAAGTGGCATTTCTTGTGTTAACTCAGTTTCATGTTATTTTATTAGTGATTAATAGAAACAGATTTGGTGCTCCGTCGCTATCTAAATACATTTCGTTCGCTAAGTTTTATTTGATATTTTCTGGTGATATTTTCTAGATACAATTACCCATAAGCAGGCAAACGTTCAACTTTCAACGTTAACAAATTAATAAAATGTTTTTTTTGTTTTATCCCCGGTGTTCTTTGACGAATTTCTTATGATTAGCTTAATATTAGAGAACACATTTCTAAGACTTGTCGGGGCTATTAACATTATGATATTTCATTTGAGTTATTCACCATTATTAACAGTAAGAGCAAAAGTTACTGCAGCGTGGACAACGCCGAGTTATCAGTGACCAGAACATGTCAAGGACATTAAAGATCAAGCTCTACATGACTGCCATTAGACCAGTACAGCCACTTGTGCAGAATGTTGGACAGTTTGAAAGAAGGAAGAACAGATTCCCGAGAAAACAGAGATGAGTATGTTAAGAAGAATTAAAGGTGTAACTCTGAGAGACAAAGTAAAGAGTATGGACATCAGAAAGGAGCGATGAGTGAATAGCATATTTCTATTGTCATGTTCCATCCTAGTTAGAATTTTACACCGACATCATCGACGCCATGTTAGCTTAAAGAACACAACATTTCGTGTCTCCACCTGGTGAATGACGCTAGTGAAAACAGTAAACTATACCAGTGCCCCTAGGTGGCGCCACCACTGTCGTTGTCCAAGAAGCATGCCAGCGGCCCTTCACAAGTATAAATACGTACTTTACCGTAGGAAATGGGTGAATTGTTTCGGTCATGGTTGTTTCGGTAAAAGATATGCTACGACATCAACATACCCGATGCACCGTTTCTTTCTAACAAACAATGACAAGCTAGTGGCATATCATAAAATTGGACCTAACACATTTGAAGGTGATTGATTAAATTCGGGTTTAATATTCGATGCCAACTACAACCAATATTCACGAAATGTGTTGCACCTAAAATTCCCATAATTAATTGGCGTGAACTTTGTTTTGGTGACACATACATATTTGTGAAATATAATTACGTACCACAAATAGCATAATTCTATAACAAATAAGCGAAATATTGCAACTATGGATATTCTGTAAAAAAAACATCACCAGGAAATGCATAATTTCAAAATCAGGTGTTTTTATTCCATGATATATAAAAGTAAAACGGGTGAAAATTAATAGTAGAAAGGTCAATTAATAAACTGTACATGGGATTGAATACTTTAAATATTTATAATTATTTTCACCCGTTTTATTCAATTAATCCTAATAAATAGGTCAAATGCTAAATATAGGTCAAATAATTATGTCATCAACAAATTTCATATTTTACAAGAGGCAGTCCCATGTGTAGTTTGACCGTTTTACTAATTATCTTCACCTGTTTTATGTAATTAATCCTAATAATGAGGTCAAATGTTAATTATAGGTCAACTACGTATGCCATGCTAATTATGCCATAGTTATTATTGACTAACTGTTCTGATTGTCACCTTGTAAACTGACATTTTTGATTACCTAATTGTTTGACCTATATTGAATTGTTGACCTATTTACCAGGATTAATTACATAAAAAGGGTGTATAGCAGGACGATATGTATCTGAAATCGTAACGTCGGTCACGACGGAATCGCTCATAACTGTTTTATAGACAACATTGCTTAATTTGATCTTCTCCGTCTATACTCTCGAGCAAACTTAGAACAGAGAACTAGAAGAAACACCGAAGAGCATATCATTTATAAACAAGGTTTCAGGGCATGATAAAACAGGCAACTGATTGGCGCCTTGTGTTTTATCTGTAATATGTCATATTTGCTCCGTATTTATAGCGATAGTCCACGCACTGCAACACTAAAGAACATATACGTAGTATAAATTGAACGGTCAGAAAATAGACATTATATATATTTATAGATTTATAAATTTATATATTCATATATTTGTCTATTTATATATGTAGATATTATCTGTTCTTTGAGTGTTGACAGTGCGTGGACTATCGCCATAAATACAGAGCAAATATGACATATTACAGATAAAACACAAGGCGCCAATCAGTCGCCTGTTTTATCATTTATCAAATATGTATGTGTCACCAAAACAAAGTTCACGCCAATTAATTATGGGAATTTTAGGTGCAACACATTTCGTGAATATTGTATATATATACAACTATATACATATATAAATATATACATATATAAATAGATAATATATAAAATATATACATATGTATATATATAATATATACATAAATATAAATATATAAACAAAATATATAAAAATAATTTTTAATAATAAATGAATACAAACACACACACACACACACACACACACACATATATATATATATATATATATATATATATATATATATATATATAAACAGACACACACGCGCACACACTTTAAAAATAAATATAAATACATATAATTATTGTACAAGAAACACAACAATTATGGGACATATCAGATCATATCTGGCAGTTATTGAGACTATAAATGTAAATCAGCCATATTAGTATAAGTGAAAATCTCACTAGCTTGAAGGTAATCAGGAGTTTCATTCTGGTAGATGATCTTGCATGAATTGGAGTCATTTAAGCGTTCGACACTTTGTCCTTTTAACATACGTTTTATGAGTAATAACGTTTTTGGAATGAACAAATTATTAATTAAGAACTGATTTGCACGGAGAATATGCGATGCAGATTAATACAAAATTTAATTTGATTTAATTAAATCAAAATTTCAGAATACACCTTAAAGTAATAAATACTGAACAAATAACGCAACTGAACGATTAATAGAACAGCTGTTCAATTACAACCCCTTTACAACAACTGATAAACACTTAATACTAATTTCACAAACTAACTTCCATCACCTCACAACAATGTCTAGAGAAATAACAGATCAACCTTTGTTAGCAAGAATTTTAATTACTTCAGCAATTGCAGATGTTTTATTTATAAATATTTTCTTGGAATAAAAGCATTACTTAATTAAGAAATAAAATAAGTGTAAACTACAACTTAACAAAATGTTACTTACAAAATACAACTTATAGACTATATTTTATTTTAACAAAACAACTTATTTAGACTACAATTTAGCTTGGACTACTCTTTCGATTTTCCAACATTGTTTCACTTGCTAGAAGTGAAAAAAACCATAATTCACACAATGCAAAAAACCCAGTAAATTTGTTATAATAAAAATAATGTTGATTAAACAATCGAGATATACTGATAAATATATAAATAAGTACTCGGTCAAATAAACTCTTGTTTAACTTTCCGATGCTTTTCGATTTAAATAATGATTCCATCAAACGTAATTATTAATGACGAAGGCCAATGCCATTTACAATGCAAACAGCACACACGAAGTTTGTAAAATTTTCCTTCAGATATTAATTAATGACGTTCTAAAAAATAGACTAATAAAAACCAGAAACGGCTAAATAGTAATTATATGTATACATGTACATATATTGTAATACAACTGAACAATAACAGCAACAATACTCATTGTCTGACAATGATTGTGATGGAAGAGGATTTAATTAATGCTGGGAAGCACCTCCTGATGGCTGTACTGCCGGCGGGCGGTACAGGCATGATGCGGATTAGGCTGTTGGTAACATTATGCTCAGAACGCCAAAGGGTGGCGAAGTTCCCCATCGCCATTTGTCGCTGGTCAAGCATGCACAACAATGCTACATAGGTCATGTTAAGGTTAATGTATCGTAATAGACTAGCTACCTCCTTTCGTACACTAGCTAGTAAAGTAAGTGTTATGTGTTTATTTCGCAAGCAAAAGAAAACACCACACCTCACCTGCACACAAAAGCGATCGAAGTCAAGTATTACAAAATATGGCTCCATATGTAAAAGGGTTATCCATTGGTCGATTCGACTGTCACGAAGCACTGTTTTGTTAATTAATATGCAGCGGCAAAGTAAATCGCGCGACCATCTGATTTCTGAAGCCGGCTGGCACGTGAAGACATCTTGGTCACAACGTTTGGAACGGAAATGACCGCGACAGAGCCTTATATAGATAGAGTTTGGTCATTGACATACCGATTTTTGATTGGTCGATGGATTTGGACGCCATTTTCGGTCTAAATAAAGCGTCTTCATACAATGCCTTGCTGTTCTGCTTGGGGTGATGCTCCAATAACCGCAACACATTTAAATTATATGGATTCCCTTTTGATAGGAAAACATATTAGAAGCATGGGAAGGTAATGTCAGTCGTGAGGGATGGAAACAAAGCCAGGAATTTCGAAATTGTGCGAGGTAGGTGGCGAACGTAATTTTACGTAGGCCGTAGCCGTAGGCGTAGGGCCTACTACTAGAAATAGTACTAACTAGCAGTAATATAGACTACAAGTATAGTCTTTCGAAATATATCGTGTCAACAAACAAGGCATATGTTTCCATACGATGCCTAAATGCTTATCGTTCATGTAATGATTATAAGCAATTTATACTTTGAAACTGGTTTAGGCTTAGAATAAAGTATCCATCATTGTACAAGTATAACAAGATGTTATTATCAAGAAAACACACTAGCCCCGTCACATATGTGTATCTGATCATCACGGATTATGGCGCAGTGAAGTGTTTATGCTTCTCAAAAACCGGTTTGCCTCGTTTTTAACGTTGATACATGTTTTTATAGACGTTCATTGATTTGCTCTATGTGACTGTAAAATAAAAATATTGATTGACTGACTTATTGGTTGAATATGACTCACTGGTGACTACGTGTCGTGATTATGAATCAGAATGTGGTTGTTGTTTCTGTTTCAAATCTTCACGGATCTCTCCGGAGCACCGGGACATTTTCACCGGGATACACCGTGGCCAGAACCGGGACAGCTTTAGGCTCACCTCATATCCCATTGCATTTGAATGTTTTACTCGCTGTAGTTTTCAATTGTTCTTAGTTTGTTTGGCAGGGTATGGGTATGCTATAATTGGTTCTTGCTCCAGTTACGAAGACGAAAATCGTAAAAAAACTTCCTCCAATATCCACTGTTATTCAATTACATTAGGTAGTGTGTTTAGCAAATTAATCCAAAAAAATCCCGTTAGGGTGATCTGATCATAGGAAAATTACGCAAATAAGTTTTTCCCTTTCAAAAAGTTCCCTTTTTTAAACTTTCTTGTTTTTATAAAACTTTTGTTTTCCCAGTGTTAAAAAAAAAATAATTACTGAACTTATTGGTTGAATATGACTCACTGGTGACTACGTGTCGTGATTATGAATCAGAATGTGGTTGTTGTTTTTTTCAAATATATATATATATATATATATATATATATATATATATATATATATATATATATATATATATATATATATATATATATATGGGGGAAATTAAAATGGGAAACCTTCACGGATCTCTCCGGAGCACCGGGACATTTTCACCGGGATACACCGTGGCCAGAACCGGGACAGTGGGACTTAGGCTTTAGGCTCACCTCATATCCCATTGCATTTGAATTTTTTTACTCGCTGTAGTTTTCAATTGTTCTTAGTTTGTTTGGCAGGGTATGGGTATGCTATAATTGGTTCTTGCTCCAGTTACGAAGACGAAAATCGTAAAAAAAACTTCCTCCAATATCCACTGTCATTCAATTACATTAGGTAGTGTGTTTAGCAAATTAATCCAAATCGTTATGGTAGATATAACATGGTGAAATTACACAAATACTTAATTTGCAACAATTTAAGAAAAGACTCACGCCGTTGTTACTTTCTTCGTAATTATGAAGTGATTGCAATGTTAACAAATAATTACTGTAACTTTGTACTTTTATCTTGTAAAGCTTATTATGGTTACTGTATAGCCTATGTGTTTACTTTTGAACAGTAACATGACGTCTGCTATGCCCATTCAACAAAAGAAGCAATTCACAAACCATGAATTGTATTATACTGTAATATCTTTACAACACTATTTTACTAAATATAATTACTATGATTTTTGTTGAATAAACTCATTCATTCAAATAATACCATTCATTCCGTACTACACATATTTAATTTTGGAATACACAGATATATTCACCCAAGTCAGTTTGATTATAAGAAGAGAACTTATATTGATGAATGTGTGTCCTAAAATAAATTACTTACTTGTAAACGTATAGTAATTGTAGCATATGTTTACATGTTTTTGATTGACGAGTACACCCGGGGTTTACACAGGGGGAAAATTATTTATGAAACTTACACAACTTAGAATTGTTACAGTATATTTCTGTATTTTTTATTAGTAAAGGTATCAACAATAATAGCATGAACCCCTTAATGTACATGTGTATATGTATCTATTTTTTGCAAATGCTGTTTCTACAATAAAATGCCCCCCTTTTTTATATGTGAATTAAATTTAAAATTTTAAAAAAAAAATTTTTTATTATTTTCTCATTGAGATATGTTGATGGTTCTCAAAATACATAAATGAATAATCATTATAAATAAAAAAAGAGAAATTACTTCCCTATTATTTTCATTTCTTTTTCCAGGATTACCTATAAAATACCAAATTAATGTGAAATAATGTGATTCTAAAAAAGATGTGAACATTGCAAGTGTTCCTTGTCAAGCAGACGCTTTGCAGATGTCTGATATGTTTAAATTAATTTCAGTAAGTGGACTGTATCAAAGCTGAGAAGGACACGTTTCTGTACAATGGCTTGTAGTGAGGTTCCAGCTTTACTACTGTTCTTGAGGTAGCTTGCTGATTAGATCACAAAGACATCATCCCATTAACAAACTGTCAGAGTAAACCTTATAATGATATGCTGACTCTCCACCATTTTAAAGCTGCACACGAAATATCTTTAACATAGATATCGGTTGCAGGGGGCCTTTGATCCAACCGAAACTCCAACTTTACCAGCCTTGATACTTTGAGGCTCTTCTTAGACTTAGACTTCCATCTACCCCATCCCCATTTCAAAAATTACATTCGGCTAAACTTCCAGTCATCCGCCTAATTTACTGGAATACGTATATGTAAAATATAATATTCCTGTGGTAAGTGGTGTGAAAAGCTGCTTGCAATTTCGTTCGACGAATGGAAATTTCACGGTTGTTTACAACACCGTTACGATTTATTGCGCACTGAAATTCTGTGCACTGCGTTTGCGTTTCTCAAATATCTGGTTGCTTTGTTCATTTTAGTTTGTTACAAAGGATATTCCTGGAAATGTGTAGACGTCCTTTTCCCAACAGTGTCCGATATATATATAATAAGATATGTTTTTAATCATAACGAGGCTGAAACTAATATGAGGCACGAAAATGGGCATGGCAGCATCGAGCAAAACAACTTGCACAAAGGGCAGGAATCTGCTTGTTCCGCTGTAGGCGATAAGTATCCGACCAGGCTGTATTCCAGGGGTGACAGGGCAAACACAAATTAATCATCAATTATGTGCTTGATGGCTAGTACCTATTAATATATCAACACAATTAAGGGTGCAGAATGATAGAACCCGACATGACGTATATTTACTGGACTAAGTCTAAGATGAAGTTGTGCGCTGCGGCCAACTAAGGTCTAAGCAATTTAACTAGTGATTTTCCAGTGGGTAGTCGGAAGTTTATATCTGAACTGGTATATTAATTTTACTACTAGACCGGTGTTGGTTTTCTTTAGGAGAGAGGAGTGATCACTCTCGCTACATGCCTGTAAATTTGTTTTAACTACAAAGAGTGGGGGAGGGACATTTCCTATGCTGTCCACCCGGCTGAAAAGTGGGGGGACGCGTCTCTCCGTCACCCACCGATCGGCGCCCGTGGTCGTAGCTGGTAAATGTTGTTATACAAATTACATGATTAACTGGATGTATACAACGTCATTGTTGGCAAATATAATTATATAAAATATTAAGCTTAATGCCGTGTTTTGAAGAATAATTATATTAATATAGCATAGCCAACGATTAGGGACTGGTTATACATTGTAAAAAAAACAATAACGTGTGCGATGATCAAATCAATATGGAAAGGTTTGTTGTAATTGTCTGAATCAAGTTACCATGTTGTAACATTGTACAAACATGGACACTTCTGCCAAGTCAAAAATCCGTGTCATTTAAATATTGTCGAAGGGTTGTTTACATGTGGCGCAGATAAGAGGCACAGTTGAGGACTATGGCGTCCTTTTTGCGATTTAGAATTTGTCATTTTATTTTCGTAGGTATTTCACTCAAACCAGTTATTGCAACCTTTTGCTTTAATGTAATCTACAGTATTTATCTGCTACACACTTAGCACACAACTCTTATAGAACAATTTGTAAACGTTTCAAATATGTGTGTTCCACCACATCTTTGTAATGTATTAACACCAGAAGTTATGGACATTTTAGTAAAGTTCGAGGGAGACATAAAATATCCAAAACATTAGACATACCTGGATACTCCAAACCAGTGTGAAAAATAAGTTTTGATAAGAGACCAGCATAAGGTGTCTATTATAAAACAATACGGTTCGCTCTCTGCCTGTTTGTTTGAGGACAAATATATCCAAACATTGTACTTACAAACTACATGTGGGTTATATCTTTAAACTGTTTTAGGCATAGTTTTGGCTACAGAACAATTACGTTACGCTTACTGCTGTTTACACCTTTCTAACAGTTTTTATGTGCTAAAACAATGATATAAAAAAGAAAACACCCTCTGTCAAACATACCACATTATTATATCACTGACAGTTTCACTTATATTCATGAATGTAAGATCAGCAGCGTATATACATTGTTATACAACATGCATGTCTATGTTTGGTTTTACTATACTATAAGAACGCAATCACAATGCAACGCATCAGTGTGGACCTTACTTCACATTTATATTATAACAGCTACATAACATGACACAGTCAAATGTAGACTTTTTGTTATAAAAATAATTCCGAACTAAATAAGCCATCTGGCAACGAGTCGACCAACGTCATACTGATTATATTTCGTCAGTTTTGAAGTAGCTATAATTCTTTTTCTTCTCTGTCGAAACTTGACTTGAACGTGTGGCTGTCCTTTATCCTAGGCAATAACAAAACGAGCAGGTGTTTCTGTAAAATAAATAGTTCGTTTTTTTCAGTTGACACCAACTTGTGTATGACGTACCTCCTACAATTCAGTGTGTGCTACTTTCTACGCCTTCTGAATGTTACAATCATAAATAAACTATTTCATTATCGTGATTTACTTGAAACACAGCAAACGTATAAAAAAACAGTTAACTTAATAGCATACATAACGGAATTACAGTATTTATAAACGTACGGACTCGGCGTGTGTTAGCATAGTTAAAATATATCATACAAGTTATAACACGCCAATTATTAGCAACATTCGCATAAAAGCCTAATGCAGTATTACTCTGGAGTAACAATAATACCAACATATTTTATATTGTAGAGTATATATGCAAATCATCAGGACCAGTTACAATACACGGTTTTTGGCCTAACGTGTCGTGCAGTTTTAGTAATATAGTAATATATTCGTCGTGTTAATAGCAATTGTGTGGTACAATGAGAGCTTGCGTGCACTCATATGTTTTTAATATAGTGCTTGTGAGACACCCAGGGAAATGAGGCCATCTACCCACAATGCATTGCGGAAGGAATTCCCTCGCTATAGTGCACAAGGTCGTTGGGAGCTCGCCACCGGAAACGGTAGTTTTTCAACGGTCTTTTTCGATGTAACGCCGCCTAAATGTTTTTCTCTATGTCTATCGCTATGTATTATATTTTCATCATTGTGTCTTGTCAGATAAGCGGATATCTAGCAGGTAACGTTTACACTCATACAACGGTACTCCTGGGAAACCGCGTTAAAGTTATACTTTTGACTGGATGAAATTACATAATTTAAAAATACAAAAGAACTTTGCAGTTTGCTAGTCATCGACATTGTTGATTGTGGCTTATTGGTTTTTTCTTCACATTTCACTGGGTCGCATTAATTACTACGTTAGTGATCAGCTAAATTGATTACTGGGAGTATAAGACGAAAACAAACTTGCAAGAACGTTATTTGTATCAAATTAAAAAGAGGGGAACGTTTTCTTAGAAAACGCAGATCACTCGACTACGTCTACGGCCACGCGACTGGTCCTGTAACCAGAGCAACATATTTTTTACTTTAAGCTATCATACTTCATATGAATCACTAGACAAAAGTGGTGTTTATGCAGATGAATGATTGGCGTCATGCTCAAAACTGTGTTATGTCGTTGGATGAGTAATGAAGTGCAATTGTGGAGATTTAGCCATACCGATGGGATATCTGAAGATATCAACACAACGTGTAATAACGTTATCAACTTTTTTAAACATTTGTATAACACAAATTGTCCAATCAGTAGCCATATACATGAAACACAAAAAGCAAGATAAATGTTGAATAATAACACACTATTCAAAACCATTCTTAAGAAATGGAACAAATGCAGAGTAGGAGTAAAAAATAAACAAAATACGCTGACAGCCATACTGAGATACATATAAAAGCTATACTATTCTGACCTTCTTGAAATAAACACAATTTAAAATACACTAGTTATTAAATATAAAAAATTGAACATATTATATTCCTTTGAAAGAGAACAAATAAAATCAGTGGCAGAAAGAATATTGCAAATGTTTGTAATTAATTAATGTCACATACAGGTCAAACACTAACCAAAGTGGCAAAACGATTCCTAAATGCCCAAATAGTGTTAAGCATTACATGAACGAAAGGATAGAAGGGTCATTATACCTTCAACCTGTTACAGATGAATACACATGGCCTAGTAAACAATGCTAAGAGTAAAAGAACATGATGATATTGATGTATGCCTAATTAAGATTGTAATACCATATGCTGGTATTCTAAAATATTTTAAACACATATTCAACAATTCGTTACAATGACAAAAGAGATATTCCATAACATAACGATTGTGCGAGTAATCCCCATATTATAAAATGATCAAGCACAAACATTATCTAACTACAGGCTAGTGTTTGGTTGACCTTAGTTCTTGAAAATACTAGAAAATATATACATAGTATATTAAAATATTTCTTGAATGTTAAACAAATGGGCAGTATGGATTTAGAAACACTCAACCATAACGACAATGTTATAATTGGTAGCGGGATTAACAACAACAATAGATAACTCATGATCTTCAATAGCAGTGTTTACATATTTACAAAATAAGGCATTTAACGCTGTTGACAACAGCATTTCGTTACAGAAACTAGACCATCATGGAATCAGAATTGTAGCATACACTTGGTTACATATCTAACTGAACACGACAAAACAGTATGCATCTGTGAATGACATAAATTCAACCAACTTACCAAAATATAACATGTAGTGTACCACAAGGTTTCTTACTTGGTCCAATTATATTTAAGACATGTTAAAATGTCAACTGTTATGACACGTATACTATATGCTGATGCCACCAATCTCACAATTAGCATCAATGGAAATAATATTAAAACATTTTATATTTATTACAATTAAATGCACTGTCAGTTATATAGGAATGACCATAGAAGATCAAAATTGAAATGACTAAGAATTAGTACATTATAAATAGAGTCAAAAGCGCCTGTAAAATAGTCATGAGTGATATAGTGTATATAACAAACACATGACTATTTTACAATATAGAGTATATAACAAACACATGACTATTTTACAGGCGGTTTTGACTCATCTCATCATACTTAAAATCTTGTTAATTACTGCTGTGAACTGGGAAGTGTTGGGAAATACGTATAAGAACAACATTCCATCGTTATAATGTTACTGACAGAACAAACAAAAAGAATATGTAAACAAGAAGGGTACTTGTCACACACATGACCTATCTTTAATTATTTTAATACTCTGTGTGGGTACGATATGACTGATTTCAACAGTATGGAGTTTATGTTTAAGTTAACAACAATTTGCGTCCAGTTCATAGATTGAGTTACTTTGAGAGAAAACAAGCCGACCTGCCGTGCAGTTTATCAGTTTAAAACATTTAGCAATAATTCTTATATAAAAATATGTAAGTTGTAGTAACCTTGGTAGTAATAACAATGATCAATATTTTTATTACTAATAACATCAAGTGTTGGATGATGTATTAATGTATAAAAATTCATTGCAAAGTGTGTCTATTTTTCTAGTCCACATTGTGTTTATACAATACATTACATTAAAAAACCTATTAGGAAATTCAAATAATAATTGTTTAACTTCTTGCATTTCCTTTCAACATACGTGTAGATTGTCTTTATTACAGTATAGTGTTTATGTATGCACATATAATAGATGTTGTGTATATATTCATGTTTATGTGTTACTTAAGAATTCACCTTGGACAGTATAACTGTTTTGTAGTTTGTTGAATAAATTCAATTCGATGCCTACATTAACAATTACATGACATAATTATTGCTCAATGCTATGTCACGTCTGGCACGGTTGGAATTACAGAGCTCACAATTTAGTGAATTCATCCGGGTTGATAACAATTCTAAATCTCTTTGAGCTGTCCTAATAACTATATACAGTGCAATAAGAGGATTTTGTTACTTAAGGCTAAAGTGTTACACACGTTATTTATGTGTATGTTTTACCTTCTTCTTCATGAAGGTTAAGTGTGTTGTTAATGAACACGGACTTCTGTCATATGACCCTTTCGAACTAGGCTTTGCAAATAATAAGAATATTTCTTTATTTACACTATCGTGGACACCCTATTAAATGCCACGGAACCGCATCAGCACGAATTTGGGATAGGCAACGTTACAAGTATATATGATTAGATGTGGGGTTAGCGTAATTTCAGGACTGTGTTCCTGTATGCCCCCCGTTTCCTCCGGCACAAGCAATAAATAATGGCCGCTCCCTTACAAGTACTTTGTCAACATTTGAAAATTATTACAGTGTAACATATTGATATTTCAGTAGTTTAAATAACGTTTGCGCTATCTTAGCATTGGAAAATTACGGTTGATCTATTGCAGACAATATAAGCTGTAACACAAGCTGAAGTGTGGTTTAACCTATTTGGAATTAGAGAGGAAACAATTGCGTAACTGTTCTACTAAAATGTAATATATACTATGCGTTAGCCCAAGTTTGGGCTGTTTGGAGGTAATCACCTAAGAACTAAGAATTAGATGTGGGGTTAGCGTAATTTCAGGATTGTGTTTCTGTATGCCCCCCCCGTTTCCTCCGGCACAAGCAATAAATAATGGCCGCTCCCTTACAAGTACTTTGTCAACATTTGAACATTATTACAGTGTAACATATTGATAGTTGGGTAGTTTAAATAACGTTTGCGCTACCTTAGCATTGGAAAATTACGGTTGATCTATTGCAGACAATATAAGCTGTAACACAAGCACGAATGCTAAGATATTTATTTATTATAAACACCGGCGAAACTGTTGTAAGTACCATCGACACCGTTGCCGTTGGCGTTGAGCCCGCCTGACATAGCCTAGGCTAGGCTAGGCTAAGCCTAAGGCTAAGCCATGCGTTTGTCGAATTCCAGTTATATACACCTGAAACTAAAAACCAAATAATTGCAACGTATATTTAATTACTACACTTTTGCAACAAATCATATACATAAATAAATATGATATGTATTTATCCAGGTAACAACCACACAAACACAGTGTTTGCCCTGAGTAAAATGATGAGCGAGGTGGTCGTATAGCCTGAGCGAGCACTGAATATGTGATGCGCGCTGTGTAGGTCTGGGGGCTAGACTATTGTTAATATATACCTTTAAAATGGTGCATTCTGAAGTGTGTTTTAGCATATTCACTTGGAAATAGAAAAGAAACAATTGCGTAACTGTTCTACTAAAATGTAATATATACTATGTAGTTTGTTAATGTAACTGGTGATACCTGACAATGAACAGAGAAGTCTGAAATACTTGAATATAAATGAGTATAGATATGTGAGAAAATGTAAGCATACATACATGTATTATGTATGCTTATATATGCACGAACGTTGCGTGCATGTATGTATATACAGGAATTTATACAAAATATGTTCATATATGCTCGTTTGCAGTTAAACCTGACGTTGATTGGGGCAACAATTTGGCTTTGGGGAAGCCGACAAAACAATCGACGGTAACCAATGACGGCTGGCCAAGTAAAGCGGTTGATGGCTATCCCTATACTAATTATAAGAATTCAACCTGCACACACACGGAAAATGTGACGGGAAATTGGTGGCAGGTTGACCTGGGATCTAACTACGAGATACGGCAGGTTTGGATAACGAACAGAGGAGACGACTGCTGCTGTAAGTTCAATCAAACCCAAGTGAGGCGTGTCAACGTAACGCTGTTAGTAGACATTAGAAACACTTGCGATACATGACACGATGAAATATAATAGTCGGCCACACTCCACCGTGTCACATAAAATCTCTGCTACAAAAAAAGCTATACGAATAATTTATAGCTTTGATTACCATGGTCATACATCTGTATTTTTTCACTGCTCAAAAATTCTTAAACTTGAAGATTTAATTACACATAGGACTATGGTTATGCTTTATAAAGCAAACAACCACTGTTTAGAAGGTCGTGTACAAGCGTTGTTTGAACCAACTGCAGCCGTACACAAGCATGATACCAGACAATCTAAACTATTTTATGTTAAAAAAGCGAACACCACCCATAGACTACTGTCAATTACTGTCAGAGGTATACACATATGGAACGGTTTAGCAAGTGATATAACACAGTTGCCAAGTTTGCAACAATTTAAGAAAAGATTAAAGTCGACGTTACTTTCTACGTATTTATGAACAGTTAACAACAACAAAACATTATTGTTGCTTTGTATCAATCTTGTAACTTTTACTATAACTACTACGCATTTTAGTTGAAAAGGGCATAGCGCTTTGCAAGTCATATGACTTCTGCTATGTCCCTTTAACAACAGCAGCGATTCACCAATCATGAAATTGTATTATATTGTATTGTCGTTACCATTATATTATTGTATTATTTCCCATACTATGTTGTATATTCCTGTGTTGTTGTTCAATAAACGTTCATTCATTCACTGACGGGTCAGCTGAAAAACACTTCTTTTCTGGCAGGGTCTCGACTAAGGCACTTCGTGGTCGAGGTAGTGCATGGTGGGAATACTCGCCCATGTGCCAGTATCTCGGCACCGTTGAAGAAATCGGAGCGACGGCGCATAGGGTGTCCGCTAGGCACCAAGGGCAATATCGTCAAGGTCCGCCAAACAAGCAAGGACCCCCAAATACTCACGCTATGTGAAGTCGAAGTATATGGGATCGCCGGTACGTGAAACAATATAGATCGTTGCTAATAAAACAATCTATTCTAATCCCAATATTGAGACAATTGCGAATGATCACTGCCTAGCAAAACGTTCTCGTGCATTGTGTCGTAACTTAAAGCCGTCCGATTTGTTTGGGGCAATAAGATGAAGACGGAATTCATGTTTGTCAAGTACTAATATACTCATAAAATCTGGTTGGGACAATAACATTAAATTATATATTAATATACTATCTTAGAATAGGAACAGTTATTAGCTTTAAAACCATCCAAAATCCCCTATTGAGGGTCGTCGAGAGAATATATAGTGTTTGTTGTAAGTATGCGACACAAACTAAGTAGGTGTATACTCCGAAACAAATAAGAATAGCTGTACTTGATGTAAACAAGACCCCCACTGTTGGTCTCTCTACCTCTGATCTATCGAACGAAGGCACACATTAAGTTCATATTAATATTTCACTGGTAAAATATTGTATTTTTGCAATCTGTAGATAAATATCTTACATATGTAGGTAGTATTGTTTAAAATCTCCCCAAACTACTTACCGCGAGTCTGAACGGGTCATGCATTCAATCAAACATCACATCAAAAGTATTTCGAATTTGGAATTGGAATTACGCATGCCGCAATTGTTTTGATAGGTGCACGCACGTGTGTGGACATTTCTTCAAAATCGTAGATTGTCACCCGGGGACCCTGGTTTAGTTGTTGTCGAATCGTCAGAGTAGAGTTTATTGTCCTGAATTATTTGGCCTGGTTATAAAAGTTTCTCCTTCAATTTTTGCTTTTAATTTAATTTTATTACATTAATTGTAGGTGTTATTTGGCCTATAATAACTGAAAGATGACCCCCCTTATTATTTGTGCGTGTTTGCAAAATTCTGAGCACTTGTTCAGATTTAGATTGGGTGTTTATTCGCTTTATATGTTGTATTCATGTATTGTTATGGTATGCGCGCAAATTTGTAAACGAGTTATCTGATACAATTGATACAGATTCTTATAGAATTTTAGATCAAAAATATAGATTGCCATCCCCAAAATGTGGGAGGTGGGAGGCAGACACCAGTTCTTTTGGATGTATGCTGCAAACTGAATAATACAATGACAGTCAGAAACCGAGTGGACTGTTGTGTCAAATTATGGATTTTAAAATAAAAATGATTTGGCAAATAATCATGCATCCTAATGTTTTTAGCAGGCAACATGAAGAACTCTTACGTCGCACTGCTATGTGCTAAATCTGTAATGCATACTTTGTTAAATGCATGCAAGCATACCATAAGAAAGTAAGTTTAACTTAAATAATTTATAAATTAATTAATAACATTCCAATCGAAATCGACTGGTCAAAACCCGTGCGTCATATATGCTTTGACTAGATAGCTCTATGACATATATATATATATATATATATGCGTATATATATATATATATATATATATATATATATATATATATATAGAGAGAGAGAGAGAGAGAGAGAGAGAGAGAGACAGAGACAGAGACAGAGACAGAGACAGAGACAGAGAGAACAGAGACAGAGACAGAGACAGAGACAGAGACAGAGACAGAGACAGAGAGACAGAGAGACAGAGAGACAGAGAGCGTGATCAGTACGTGGCCCAGAACCGTAGAACACGAGATTTCAGTGACACATGTTATTTTGGATGAACTGCGTTAGACGCTCGGCAGTATTCCTTCCCCCCTTGCTTGGGTGCGTGTTTCTTTGCTAGATATATTGGTTTTATGTGTAAATAAGTAAGTTATGACATAATTAGCACGTTAACGTATATGTTATGTGCATAAGCCAATGATTAGACACTCCAGATTATGAGTGCATATCACCTGAGCCCTGTGATTGATCAAGAAAACGATGAGACTCTAAACTAAAAGCTAGTCTAAATGACACATTTACATAGGTACAAACATACTCGTGGTGCTAACAACGACACAAGAAGATAATAGGACTGACGAACCAAATGCCCGAACAAATATGCAAATCAAAAAGTTATCCACCCAGTCTTAAATATTACAGATGGTTTAAATAGTTAACCTTATTTAACATATTACAGCGGTGCTTTTTGTTGCAGAGCGCTGGAGTGCGTGTGACGACAACCCATGCAAAAATGATGGAGTCTGTTACGTGTTAGGAAGTTCGTACTATTGCACATGCCAGAAAGGTTTCATTGGACTCAAATGCGAAGGTAAATGTGGACTGTGTTGTGCGTTTGTAAACGTTGCACAATTGCCACTGCCGGCCAGTTGTCACTCTGGCGCAGTCACTAGTAGTCAGTATACCCTGCACTAGATTCTACACCCTTAGGATCTCTATGGCGAACATCAAGCGGATATCCAAGATGGCCGCCAAGATGGCTGCCATCGCCAATAGAAAAATATCGATTGAACCAGTGTTGTTAGAATCGCAAATGATACCACGTTTTTAACTAAACTTCTTATAAACAATCCGTTTTTGGGGTTGTTTTTAGCAATTTAAATCAACAAAAGATCAAGAGCCATGTTTAAGGTCATATCACAACGAAAATTCGGCAGCTCTTGTCACACCAATATAAAAGAAAGGCAAGAAAAGCAATCCCGTTTATACAGACCAACTACTTGAACATGTATTCTATGCAAGGTGATGGGTCATATCGTTTTAGCCACATGTGGAAACAACTCTCGAAATGTTGTTAGCGTTTTCCCCCGCCACCAGCATAGATTTCAAACAGGGCTCTCCAGGCAAACCCTGCTTATGGAGGGTGTTCATGATTGGGCTTCCTCCATGAACAATCATAAGCAAACTGACATCCTCCTTCTCAACTTCTCCAAAGCTTTTGACACAGTTCCCGACAGACGTCTTCTTAATAAACTAATGTACTATGGCATTTCTGATCCCACATTACAATGGATAAACATATTTCTATCAAACCGCACACAGACTGTATTAGTAAATGGTTCTCACTCACGTCCTGCAAACGTCATCTCTGGTGTGCGCCAAGGTTCAATCCTTGGCCCCCACCCACTTCTTACTGTATATAAATGACATAACTGACTCAATCAATTCAAACACCAGACTCTTTGCCGATGGTTCCTTCTTATACAGAGAAATCGAAAATTATGAAGACCATAACATCCTTCAAACATATCTAAACAAACTTACTGAATGGGCAACTAAGTGGCAAATGAACTACAATCTTCCCAAATGTCACCTCCTCAGAATTATCCAAAAACGGAAGCCAAGCCACTTCACCTATACCATCTAAAACCAACCAATCTCCCAAGTTGAATCACTCCCTTATCTGGGCATCACAATAGACTCAAAACCATCATGGTCAAAGCATGTCCACACCACTGCATCTCAATGTGCTAGCACATGTGGCCTTGTTAAATGCACTCTCCACCTTGCAACACCTAAATATGAAGAAACAGCCCACAACATGTTAGTAACAAGTCGAATACGCAACCGCTGCATGGAATCCACACACACAGAATAACATTGATACCTTGACAAATGTCGGCCAGATTTACACCAAATGGCCACCGCCGCAAAACAAGTGTAACATGATTAATAAACACACTTGGTTTGGGCACTTGAAACGTGACTATTACAACACCAACTCACCTTCTTTGACAAGATAAAACAACACCTCCTAAACATCACGTTACCATAGCACATCATAACCCCATGCTCCCATATACGAAACAGCAATCCTAACAAATATATACAAATCCACGCCTGCATCAATACGTACGTATATTCTTTCTACCCGAAAGTCACAAGAGCCTGGAACCTACCTCCCCCCAGAAGTCATAAGCATACCGACACTACACCAATTCCAGTAAAACCTCAGTACCGTCCAACTTATTGCTCCAGCCCACCTCACCAGACTATAGCTTAACATTATATACAGAGAATATTTTTAATCTGCACACATTACTACACGTTTTTACACAGTTACTTTACGTTTTAGTGTTTAATATATTTATACCAGTGTAGTATATTATCTCATATTCCCCATAAAACAAAAACCTTTGGGCTGCTCAGCTAAGCCTTAAAATTCTCGCCTATGACTTGAACAAGTCCTTCCACTATAACTGGTCTTCGTCGGTCACATGTCACATAGTATTTCGACACCGCAAAGAATCGCTTGAAGATCGGCAACTCATCATACAAACAATAGACGAGATAATCACGCGTGTGCTTGACCATTTGTTATGCCACGACAGCGATTTGGAAAGGTACAGCGTTTCTTGATGGTTATGGTGATGATGTTGCCAATGAGGAGAGGAAACGAACATTACTGTGTTGACACCGCGCCCAGTGCAGCATCCAGGTTGTCGCCAATGTTCAGGGTGACAATAATACTGTCACCGAAGAAGACTATCGATCGGTAGCCACGTGATGATAGCACAACCAAATCCTCCACCTTTACACACCGCTCCATCCTCCTGACAGAGTCCAACCTCTGAGATCGCTGACGGTGCAACTCTTTCATAAGTAACTCTAGACAACTGTTGGTATTACCTGGGAGAGATCCTTCGCTGAAGAGCCGTGCGTAACAATCTTTGTCATATCACGCATCGGCAGCGTGAAGATCAGCTGCTGTGACCGTGAGACACTTAGTACTCAGCTACATCATCAGCCATTTGGTTGCATTGATCCCTGAATCTCTTCTCTACATCACCTGTCTTCTCGGTTCCATATTCATTGTTTTGCTTCTCTTCAGTTTCCCTTATGAGACTGGCTGGAAACCACCGAGTTGAGTTATTTGGGTCTTGGTCAATATTGCATGTTTAACAATGTTTAACAAGGTTTAGGTATAACATGGTTGCCTTCCAGGGACAAGCCCCAGACAGTAAGCGAACAAGGAAGCCTTTGGCTTATCGAGAGTTCACTAAAATATAATATTATTCCTTATAAGTTTAACATTTATAACATGTAAAATCAAATTTTAAAATGCCACTAAAAATGCTACTAATTAAAATACGTGGTCTCTATAAATACATAAGTAAATTAAAAATGTCCTACAATAATAACAATTCATTGTAATAATAAATAAATTAAAATAAATATATAAATAGATAATTTATTTTATATTTAGAATAATTTCTAAATATAATAAAATATTCATCCTAGGTATAACCCGCCCTTGCGAGGTAAATTTCAATTACATTTTGTAACATATTTACACTGCTAGCATTGACACGATCGTGACTTAATTTATTCCAATTATTTATTGTTACCTGTGAGAAGGAATACATTCTTGTATAATACAAACCATGTCTAATGCATATATATATATATATATATATATATATATATATATATATATATATATATATATATATATATAACTTGTAGTATGGTAACATATTATACATTTTAGCACCCTGCCTATTATCAATTATAAACTTAATGATATAGAAAAAGGTAGCTGCCTATAATCAAATATTAACTTAGTTATGTAGAAACTGTTAGCTATAACAACGACAAGCACATTAAACATACTCATGCGGAGTTTGGAGAGCCTAGGCTTTCAGTACATTAACCGAACACATATTAGCATGTTTCAATATTTGCAAATTCATACACATATTCATGCACAATACATGCACAATGAGACACATGTTTAATAATAAGTTAGTTAACAGTATGTTGCAGTTTCAACACAGCAAATATTATTAAAAATTGCATTATTTCATATATTATAGAGTACTTCAACCTGAAGTAATCTTCATATTATAGAAAATATTTCATAAATTAATAACACCACGTATATTAAATACATGACAGTTGTCATTGTGGTTCCCCAGGAAGTGCGTCATATTATGTTGACTGCTCATAATATTTAAACATTGGCACTGAGAATCAGGTCAACGATACGGACAAAGGTGTCCGTCGTTATCATTCTCCGGGTGTTTTTCCTTTTTAGGTATTGTTTGCAGTCAAAACCTGCGGCTTTCTTTGACTATGCAGTATTCCGTCCATGGCCGAACACATTTTGAATTCCTAGCAACCATGAAGAAGCAACCCAATATATACTTTATTGGCTACTTCTTCCCCAACCATACGTTTTTAAGCTGCTTCATCGAGTTGATGCAAATGTTCTGTTATTATGTACGGTCTTTTTTAGTAAAGGCAACAAACCGTTGCCTATTCTCCGCCACGCCGAAAAGGCAAGGAAAGTGCATCTTGCCATGTCACTGTACCAAGGGCTGCAATACAAGCACAGGCGCATGTATCGAAGGTGGTCGCTGTATAGACGGTCATCCCTCCCAGCACAAGTGGCACGGGCCTGCGTGTCAGACAGGTGAGTGAACTGTTTCACACACACGCACGCACGCAGGCACACACATGCACACACACATATATATATATATACATATACACACACGTACACACGAATGCATGCACACACACGCACGCGCGCACGCATACATACCCACGCATGTATATATATATATATATATATATATATATATATATATATATATATATATATATATATATATATATATATATATATATATATGGGTGAGAACTTCGTTAACACTTACGAGAAAACCGTTAAGAGAACAATACCTTTTAACACACCCAAAGGTTTTGTAAACTCGCAACTTAGTGATCAATTTTAAAATGTGTCCTTTTCATTGTAACTTATGTTCAATAGTCAACTTGTAAACGTTCTGTCCTATGGACGTTCTGCTTGATTTGGAATCATCAGATCGTAGAACAAATTCAGCTTGACTGCCCAAACGACAACGTTCTGCTTGATTTGGAATCATCAGATCGTAGAACAAATTCAGCTTGACTGCCCAAACGACAACGTTCTACTTGATTTGGAATCATCAGATCGTAGAACAAATTCAGCTTGACTGCCCAAACGACAACGTTCTGCTTGATTTGGAATCATCAGATCGTAGAACAAATTCAGCTTGATTTGGAATCATCAGATCGTAGAACAAATTCAGCTTGACTGCCCAAACGACAACTTCAAGCAACACTGACAGTTTGTATAAATACAACATGGCTACTTTCTTATCTTAACAAAAAACTATTCAGAATCCCTTGTCTTAGAATTATGTATAATTCCTCTTTTAGAAATAGTTGCATATGCACAATACATTTCTAATGTAATATGTTCAGCTCATATTGAGGTCAAGTGAAGGTCAACGTTGACCTATCGGTGAACAATAAACGGAAACTTCTGTGACATCATGTTTTAGTTTATTCAAGAACATATATGGACCATCTTGTTATATTTCACACATATGTTCATAATATAAATGTTGTGAAAGACGCAGCCAGTCGTGTTACACACAGTGTATAGTGCAAGTAGCGGTACTAACATTGGCACTCCTATTTCTCAGTGTAGGACATTCTTGTATTAGCATGATATTGCCATCAAGCATTCCCATTCCAATGTATGTGTGAAAGATAAAACATATGTTCTGTTTTATGTTTTAGTGACTGACGGTGGTTATTTCATTACTTTATTCGAGGCGGGGGCGTAAACTGCAAAAAATACCCAACAATTGACCTACGTGATAATTTGCTCTTTCAATAATTCAGTTTCTTTTAAAGAAACGGATCAATGTTTGCACTATGAACGACAGTGATGTGAGGTATTCAAATTAAAGTATGATGTCAGCAAATGAACCATTTCGCATTGTAATCTCTCCCAGAAAGTACATTTCGTTACAACACTTCACTTATTGTCGTTCATCTTTCTGTTCTGCGGATGAAGGCCCAGCATTGAAAGGCGCTATCCTATTGGCTGATCGAGCGCTCTGTGAGAGGCGCTGTCCTATTGGCTGATCGAGCGCTCTGTAAATTAGACAATTTCTTATTCGTAAGAGCTGAGCTCTGCAAATAGCCAGTCTATATTACAAATTATTATTATTTCAAAATGAGAGTAAGTTGAGACGTTCATTACAAAAACGTCTTCCTTATTAAGAAAATGTTTTTAGTTAAATAATTACGGCTACGCACTATTTATTTTATAAATTCATAAACATAGTAAATTGTAGCCATTCAATACCAGTGAGGTATCTCAACGAAAATATACACATCTTGGTCTGACTGGTTACATTAATTAACGGTATGCCTTGAAATAATTAGAGTCATGCCTTTAATCAGGGCCAATCAGACCTACAGAAACAAAGGTTTTTAGCATAACTCCGTTTGTTCTACGAATACGAATACATTTATTTCAGGTAAAAACCCATATACAATTGGTACATACATTAGCACATCTAAGTAGCCTATAAAAGATCAAATATGTTAAAAAATGAATAGATACAAAATAAATAAGGTTATAAGTTAGATAGATGTAACATTTTAGAAAAACAGATAAAATAATGAGCAATATACAGGATGTGATTGTATAATAAATGTGCAATTAATCCATGTAAATAAACATCGTTTGAAAAGTAAGTTATATAAACAACTTACTGACTTAAAAAATATATATAATAATCAATATATAATAATAAAGTTATATGCGAGACATGATGACTATCTTACAGATTTACTGTATACAATGAATTGGCCCAGCTAATCCACATTGGGCCATTTACTATTTCAAAGCAATTGTACATAACCCTAATCAAGTCATTATATTATATATAAAATATATTTATATATATATATATATATATACATATATACATATATATAATATATATATATACATATATACATATATATATATATATATATATATATATATATATATATATATATATATATATATTTTATATAGTTCTGATTGCTGCGTACTTGCATTTATGTAAGTAATGGTGAACTTAACGTGCTGTCATACCAGACGAACCCTAGTTGCTTATAATATTATTTCAGGAAATGTTGCGTACAGAAAATCTTCGAAACAATACCGTGCTGTTGATGGAAACACTAAAATCTGTGCGTGGGCGAAACATGAAGAACTTGAAGATCACCTATCTTGGATGCTCGACTTGAAAGGCTGGCACGAAATAGAGGAAATCACAGTGTACGGAACTACTGGTGAATACAACATCGTCTATGCTACAGCTCGCCCTCGCTTCGTCGGCCTGTCGGCCTTTATTGCTGTCAGTCCCGCCTCGTCTCTCGTTCTCTCTCTCTCTCTCTGTTTGCATATTTGTTTGTCTGTCTGTCTGTCTGTCTGTCTGTCTGTCTGTCTGTCTGTCTGATGTATGTATGTATGTATGGTATGTATGTATGTATGTGTGTGTATGTATGTATGTATGTATGTATGTATGTATGTATGTATGTATGTGTATGTATGTATGTATGTATGTATGTATGTATGTATGTATGTATGTATTATGTATGTATGTATGTATGTATGTATGTGTGTCGGTCTATCTGTCTGTCTGTCTGTCTGTCAGTCAGTAATTTGCATACATATTTTTTTTTCCGTATTGTTGTCTCTCTCCCTCTCTCTCTGCCTCTGTGTTAGTCTATGTCTATCTGTATCTATGTATGTCAATCTGTCTCACCCCTCTATATGCATCTGCCTCATTCTATGTATTTCTGTATCTCTTATCTCTGTATCTCTGTATATCTGTATCTCTGTATCTCTGTATCTCTGTATCTCTGTATCTCTGTATCTCTATATCTCTATATGCAGGTCTCTATGCATATATGTATCTCTATCTTCTCTCTCTCCCCCCCCCTCTCTCTCTCTCTGTCTGTCTCTGTCATTGACCACTTGCTGTGCTGAGTGACCTAACGACATTGGTTTATAATTTGATTTTTATACCCTGACTGATATTGTCTTCGCGGACGAGATCGACCTGTTCACATCCAACGTTGTTGGACTACAACATACGTATTCAGTATTACAGCAAGGAAGGAGGAGCAAACCTTACAGGCAAGAAGACCATAAGCTGAACAAAGACCAAACGCATGGCTCTATACTGGCAAACTACGGATCTTCCACCAACGACGTTACGTCCCGTATCTCGAAAGTTTCCAGGGTCATATGACGTTTATTGAGTCTTCTCGTCCGCACTTTTGTTCCGTTCTTGTATATGACACCTGAGTCTTGGACGTTTCGTTTCAATATATCCGACATGCGATGTCAGCGTATTCATTTAGTTCCAACATTTCTCAAAACATCAGCATATTATTGGAGAAGCAGAAACACCCAAAACCAGCTGGGTGACGACGCTTGAGAAGACGGCCGAATACTCGGTGGTCCGTTTAGTCGTCACTGCTGCCATTGACGTCACCACCGCCGCCAGGGGGCCAGTTTCATCAAGCCGCGTACATTTACGAGCAGTTATGCGGTCTACTGATCGCAGCTAACAGCGACTAGTCGATGTAGCTTACGGCCGGTTTCATTCACAATTTAGCATTCGTGTAAGTAACTTGACGTAGACTTGACCTAATTACGTCACGATGGGAATCCCAGTATTTGTGGTCTCTTTAGACACCATTTTCTGTTTGCCGTTCGTATAGCAAATACCAAACTGTGCTGATATAGAATATGTCAAGGTAACCATTAAAAATAATTACCTTGAGAGTGGGCGTGCCGGAAGCATCAGCGAACTGGGAGAACATGCCGTAAATAGTTCGACTTGCATAAAGTTACGACTACTAAATACATGGCGCAGCCTAAGTGCAACGATGGAGTAGACTCGTGAAACGCAACTAGCGTAACTTTAAGACGTATCAGACGAGATAATGTCTGTTACGACGACGTAAGTAGGCTCTATGAAATCGCCGCCCAGATGTGAACTAGTTGGTTAGATAACTGCTGTATCCTGACACTTAAAATCGCTACGATGCTACAAAATATGACGCTTTGGTACATCGTGTCACGGTTGATACAACCAGTATTTCGATTCCACAATATGGATAATATCGGGATGTAACATATACATTTTCTTACAGGTAAACATTTACAAACACTCAGCGGATTCAAGGTAAGCGTGAGTGAATATAAGCGCTATGGGTATAAGACGTGTGCCACGTACGACGTCGAAGTAGTCAAGCCACAGCCAATTGTTCTTCCTTGCAAAGCTATCGGCCGGCGTTTAGTCATCACACGGGAGCCGAACGGTTGGCATTACTGGGCCATGTGTCTGTGTGAAGTTGTCCTTACCGGCCGTAGACTTATTGGTAAGTATTACACAACATTCGGTCGGTCGGTCGGTCGGTCGGTCGGTCGGTCGGTCGGTCGGTCGGTCGGTCGGTCGGTCGGTCGGTCGGTCGGTCGGTCGGTCGGTCGGTCGGTCGGTCGGTCGGTCGGTCGGTCGGTCGGTCGGTCGGTCGGTCGGTCGGTCGGTCGGTCGGTCGGTCGGTCGGTCGGTCGGTCGGTCGGTCGGTCGGTCGGTCGGTCGGTCGGTCGGTCGATCGGTCGGTCGGTCGGTCGGTCGGTCGGTCGGTTTTCTCGGCATGGGAAGTGGTGAATTAATAAAGTATGCGTGCGAATGCCGTAAAAAGAAGAACACACACACACACGCACGCACGCACGCACGCACACACACATACACGCACGCACGCACCCACGCACACATTACATGCGTGCATGCGCACATGCACGCTTATTTCTACACACATCGCCATTATTAAACGAGACATACACGAATGGTGGCCATGCCACTATCGAGACCTTTTATGTCACCGTTACCTGCCCATGACGTCAGTCACTCGATAAAACCCACAACTATTACTACGCGTCTTGTTGTGAACAATATCGAAGTTGGTCACTTTGTTGTTGCAGTGGACTATGTGGCTTGTGCAAGTCACCCGTGTAGAAACGGCGGCGCTTGCATCAGACATGGGAAGTGTATCTGCAAAGAAGGGTATTCTGGAGCTAAGTGTGAAAGTAACTATTCATAACTTAACACAGTTACCTCTTATCAGTAAATCAGGGGCGGGTTTCATAAAGCCCCGTAACTTTACGGGCAGGTATGCTGTCTACTGGTCACAGCTAACAGCGGCTATTCAGTAGAGCTTGCAGCCAGTTTCATGAGACCAATTTAGTATTCGGGTTCGCGAATTGACCTAATTAGCCAATATGCCAAAATAGCATTATTATTGTTATCTATGTGTGGCGTAGTTGTGGAAGCTCTTAAGAAGGACAAGTTAGCTCCATCTATGTAATATCTAGTGGTGGTGATGTCGACAGCCTCGTGAGTGCTTTTACTACTGGTGGTTTGTTGATATAGTTAAATTTTCGAATAGGTTCAACAACTATTGTGTTCGGTAAAATAAACACTCAACTTGTGATATGTAGACACACGCACACACGCACGCACACACGCACACACACACCACCACGCACACACACACACACACACACACACACACACACACACACACACACATATATATATATGCATATAATAAAAATTATAGATATGGTCAAGTTGCGTGTTTATTTTTTTTCATATAAAGTGAAAACAAAGGTTCAAAACTGAGTTAAGATTTGATTTGACCAAGCACAACAGTTGATGAATTTATTCAAAAATTAAATCATATATATATATATATAATTTTATATATGTATATACATACACATATATACATATATATATATATATATACATATATATATATATATATGTATACATATATATATATAATTATATATATATATATATATATATATATATATATAATAATTATACATGTATATATATATATATAATAATTATATATATATATATATAATAATTATATTATATATATTAGATTACATTTTCGAATAAATTCATTAACTTTTGTGCTTGGTCAAATCAAATCGCATCTCGAGTTTTGAACCTTTTCTTCAGCACGACTCTTCATTGTTTTTTGATTACATTCCCAACTTACTGCAAAATACTGGCAATGCGTTCTAATATATTGTTTCAAAATTCCCATTTAACGCATCAATTCTGTAGAATTATGTTTGGAAACGGTATATGATGCGTGTAGAATTATCGGCATCCATTTATATCATGCATACGTATAACACTACGGTGAACACTGTGACATCACTAGTAAATTACCGACAGCAATTCTTAATATATTGTAGAAATGTTACTCTGAATATGTTTGACGTCATGCAAAGGTCGCAGCAACACTGATATTGTAAGCATTGTTGTATTTGCAACGATTGCAGCAAGTAATGTTGATAATTGCCTGAGTATGTTTGACAATTCAAGGATATGTTGGGTGTGAGAGTAATCCCTGTATGAACGCTGGTACCTGTCGGGCCCATGGGAACTCCTACATGTGCAAATGCGCATCACGAACCCATGGAAAATATTGTGAAGGTAAACCAGTAGTTTCATTTACCTCCAGCTTCTGGGAGAGCCATGACACACATACACACACACACTCGCACACACACACACACACACACTACACACACACATCACACACACACACACACCAAACACACACCCACACACACACACACACACACACACACACACACACACACACACACACACACACACACACACGACACACCACACACACACACACACACACACACACACACACAGACACACTGATACATGCACACACACTCATACACACACACTCATACACACACACTCATACACATACACACACACACTCATACATACACACATACACACACACACATACATACACATACACACACTCATACACTCATATACACACGCATACACACACATACACATATTCACACACACATGCACACATACATACACACACACACACATACTTACACACACACACTCACTCTCATATATATATATATATATATATATATATATATATATATATATATATATATATATGTATGTATGCCAGTTTATATCGTGTTGCCATAATAACTTATATGATTGCAGAAAAGTTATGTCGGAAAAACCCTTGCAGACATCGCGGTACGTGTTATTTGCGCAGACACTGGCATAGGCACTGCGTATGCAGGGACAACTACATTGGATTCCACTGTCAAGGTAAATAGCATAATTTAATGCTCATATAACTTTGTCAACAGTTCGTACATTGTTTTATGAAATACTATGAACAGTTGTTGTTAGTGTATATTTGCACTTAACATAAGAGCATCCATCGATGACATGCCATATTTGCTACATGCATTAATTACTGTGTAGTTGAATGCTTCCCGGATAACTCTAAATGTTGCTGGATGGAAAGTAAAATATAAAGAACATTTAGCGGTCCTAAGGATCGAATCCCGTGCCATTGATAAACTTACCTTGACTGTATATGTTTAGTTTATACCAAAAACCGTTGCCGATTCTCCACCACTTCGGCAAGACGTGGGAGGTGCATCTTGCCTTGTCGATGTACCAAGGGTTGCGATAGCGACACAGGCGCGTGTATCCGAGGTGGTCGATGTAAAAATGGTCATCCCGCCAGGTATAGGTGGCGCGGGCCTGATTGCCAGACAGGTGTGGAACCTGGTTTTCATACTTCTTAAAGGTTTCAGGAAAGTAATAGAGACGTTCTCCTTAAATTATATTTGTGAGCTGAAACGAACATTTTAGTGTCTGTCCTTAGCTTGTATTTATTTATTGTTTATTGGTAGTACTTTTAACTTACGTTTTTAGTGCAATAGTTTGCACTAGCGATTTATATATATATATATATATATATATATATATATATATATATATATATATATATGTATATATTTAGTTATTACGTAATTGCGTTATTAATACGATATGTATAGCTACGATACTTTTTAGGATTACAATGCCTTTGTGAACGGTAGCACCAGCCCGATTTATTGCGCGTAAAAATACAGTAAATGCGTAAAAATACAGTAAATTAGGGTTATCATTGTTATTATTACTAAGTATACCATGAATACATAGTTATAAGTTACTTGAAGTCGATAAGTGTATCCACTTGTAATATAAATATATGTTGGCTACACAATAAAAGGTCCTGGGTGATTAACATTAACCCACATTTACTTTTTAGATTAGGGTGTTATAAACTATTGGCGAAAAGAAAATAATTCACAAATTAGTTGCAAAAAATACGGGTTTTATTTTCGGTCTGACCCCTGTTGAATATATGTTCTCCTAATTAATTTATGACGTCATGAATGACACACCGCGCCATTTGTACAGTAGCAGAGCTTTTCTGTGTCTTGTGTTTTTACAATGCATGTTTACATGATGTTTCGCTTAACATAGTTCAACTTGGATATTTATTGACATCAACTTGGTAAAGACATCTGTTTCGCAAAGCTATATATATATGTATAAAACCTACGCTAAACGTCACCCGGCCAAAGGTATTGATGAAACGGTGAGCCTTATGCGTTATATACGACTTTATTGTTTTCCTCAAATTATTCGCCTTGATAGCATTTGAAATAAATTTCACATTATTCTAAAAGTAGCTAGTATTTCTTCCAAGCGACTTTATTGATAACGTTATATGTGAAATAGGGTTTTCTTTAAGGCTAGACAGACCGCCCACGCACGCATGTCGTCAGGATACTTCTTTTACACATTCCGCATTATTACTGCATCAGTGCAATGTGTCCTTACTGTTTTGACTTTTTAAGCAATTGTTTTATTGCTGGTGTTTTTTTATTTTCCGACTGCGCCAAGTTCGCCTTTGACTTTAGAACTAATAGGGCTCTCTTTGCTTTGGAAAGCATGCAAGACAAAATCTAAGGTAGACACCAGAAATGTGCCGCGAACCTGTTAATTTAAATGCCATTTAGCCTCTATGCATATATAATGCCACCGTTTTACGACATTAACGTCTATCAAACTGACCACTTCAATCCAGATGACGATATAAAAGACGATAACAAAGCTGCTCACCGGAAACGTTTTGTGCGCATGTACCACTGCGCATGCATGATAGTGCATGACGGCGGGATGCCCTTCCGCGAGGCTTGAGCCAATCAGCGAGTTATAAAATGCTAGAACGCAGATATGGTTGTTCGTCATTTGTATCTTAAGACATCATATAAAGTGAAAACAAGTTGACGGGTAGTTGAAGTAAATAATATAATAAAGTCTACGTGGAATGTTGGTTTACAGGATATTTATATTTTAGGCGTGAAGTTACAAGTTACAATGCAATGTTAACACGCTGTGGTTTTGTTTAATCTTTGTTGAAATGTGGCAGCTTCAGGCTGTTTTCAACATTGCATGTGCAGTATGTTGTGTTAGCAGACTATTCACGGTGCGAAATCGTTACGCAAAACCTGCCCTATTAATCCACATATCTCGGCTCAATTGCAGACACAAATAGTAGTAATTGTCAACATCTACTGTGCCTTTGTTTTCTGGTGTTCAAGCACAGAGACTCAATGTATGATAACCAATACACACACTCATGAACGGGTGTGCGCACAAGTCATCATTATATTATAAATTCCAACAAATGACCGGACACTTGTGTATGCAATTTAAAATAAAATAAGTATTACATTATTGGCAAAACGTGGCTGTAGTTTTGAGACGAATTAATGGTGACAGGGATCGATTCAGTGTGCATCTACACAGGTTTTGGGAATATAAGAAAAAGAGCGTAGTAACTAGATGAGAAGTTTGGTATTAGGGTACAAGATGTAATTGTAGCTAATTTGAATTCAGTTCGATTGAAACAACTTACACTTTTAAGTAACATCCAAGCATCGCATCACATGAACATCGATGCATATGGTTACATTGATCATAACTGGAACCATACTGTGTCAGACATTTGAAACGTTTATTTTAATGTTTCAGGAAATGTTGCTTATAGAAAGCCCGTAAAGGTTCCTGGACAATGGAGTTGGTCTTCTCGTACAACGGTGGATGGGCGAATGTATCACTGTGCGCAATTAAGCAATAAATATCCTGAATATTGTTGGAAAGTGGACTTGAAGCGATTGTACGACATAGAACAATTCATTGTTGTAGGAAAACCCTCTTGTAAGTACAAGTATTACAGTTATACAATTTTCCCAACGCCAAATGTTTACTTTGTTAACGAGGATACGCATGTTTATCCAAGGCACTCAAATGTTTCGAGACGTTGGCAACATATTAATTTACTTCATACGGATACTGATTTCACTAGAACTGGTCTTGTGAGGTTGTCACACGCTACGAATGCGTGAAATGTGACACTATTAATAATATAGTTATTATTACTGTAGTTGTCAATGCTGTTGTTGTTGTCGACATACGTGTTGTTGTCATATAGACGTGGATGTGTTTGAGGGGCTAGCCAGTCGAATGTGTGCAGACGTTTGAGCATGACTGCTGGGAGTTACATTGGGTACTTTTCATTGTATATTGTATTTAACTGTCGGCTTAATATGGTTTTAATGTGTAGTTAATAAGTTTATATATATATATATATATATATATATATATATATATATATATATATATATATAGGTACAGTACAGGTCCGGTATGGTACGCTATACCGGACCTGTACACGTCCCGTATCCGTACCGTAACGTACTATGCCATACAATATCAAACGATGCCATACAAATACTATACCATGCGACGTCATGCGGTGTGGTTCTGGTATGGCACGGTATCGTGTCGTGTCGTTCGTGTCGTGTCGTGTCGTGTCGTGTCGTGTCGTGTCGTGTCGTGTCGTGTCGTGTCGTGTCGTGTCGTGTCGTGTCGTGTCGAATATAAGTAACTAACATTGTTAAATACAAATTAAAAACATTGGGCCGACGGGTGCCGGTGCCGGTGCCGGTGCCGGTGCCGGTGCCGGTGCCGTGCCGTGCCACAGCCGTGCCGTGCCGTGCCGTGCCGTGCCGAGCCGTGGCGTCGCTACATATTATTATACCATAGTATACCATAATATACAGTGTGACTCTGAATGTTTGTTAACTTTGAAATGGTTAATTCATTCTTACTCAATATTGTTGTCATTGTGTTAAAACAAAACAATTTTATGATTCCCTATTGCACATCAAACACAAATGATTATGGTCAATGTTTGAAGGGAGTCGAACACATGTTTGCAGCTGGACAAGCTAGAGCACACATCACAATGCAGGTGAGCGTTAGCCGAACACGCGGTAAGACCGGACACGCGAACTGTCACGAAGGCAGAATAAACAACAGGGGAAGAAACACCCGCACTTGTAAAGCCACCGGGCGCTATGTCAGGATGAAATTGACTGGAGGCACTTGGCGACTATGTGAAGTGATCATCTTCGGCCGCAGTCTCATACGTATGTCCTGTACTGTTGTGTTTGATTGTGTGTGTGTGTGTGTGTGTGTGTGTGTGTGTGTGTGTGTGTGTGTGTGTGTGTGTGGTGTGGTGTGCGTGCGTGCGTGCGTCGCGTGCGTGGTGTGTGTGTGTTTTGTTTACGCGTTAGCCTGAATGTGTATGTGTGCGATTGTACATTACTATATGTGAGAGAGACGTTACGAATATACATACTGCGATAACTAAGAATGTTTGCAACCATTCTGCCTGCAGTGGACTACCTGCCTTGTGCGAGCAACCCTTGTGGACATAGCGGGACTTGTTTGAAGCACGGGAAGTGTGCCTGCAAATACGGGTACACTGGCTCTAAGTGTGAAGGTAAATGTTGGTATGTGTAAACGAATTTTAAGTAGTTTGCATGCTATATAACGCTAGAACACAATTCCATTGATTGAGTTTCGTCATTTAAAACTGCTATATCCATTCAAATGTTTTTCTGCCAGTGTTTCTAAGTAATTTGATTAAAAGCAGAGGAATCAGATACTCCAACGTGATTGCTTAGTTGGTTTATGCGTGCATATTAGAAAACCGCGAACTATTTCGATTTTCGTTTCGATTGGATCCAATCGAAACGATATTCGAAACCTGAGTATGGAAATGGAACTTTGTGCGGAAACACGCTTTAGTCTTCTTCATGTGACGACTTCACGATTACTCGCGCTTGTTGCTAGAAAGAAACACTTTGATATCTTCATGACGACGACGCGCAATTGCACGTGCGATTTGTTATTGTGCCATAGGATGCCGATCTCTCATAAAACCTGTGACCGCAAAAGCGCAGGATTTGTAGCGAAAATGTTTGTTGACGTTAAACATGACACGTATGCATTTAAAACTGACTGTGCATACTAGTTAATATATTAAGAAATTACACAACAGGTAAACTCATTAAGCGTTGTCGTGATAGGAGTCAAGCAGAGCCATCAATGGAGCATTCGGTGGAAATGTGATATCAACAAATATGTATTGAATTCAATGCGATAAGCGTGTATAGATGTTAAACATGTCACACATGATAACAATACGCTTATATACACTGAACACTCCATACCGCGTTGAGAAGACTATTCATATCTACAAGGCAAACTCGTTTAGGTAATTGCATCGGAACTAAGTTGAGCTGTGTTCTTATGTGTTTAGATGATATTCTATGTATGAGCAATCCGTGCGAGAACGGGGGAACTTGCCAACATAGTGAAGACGGTTATAGCTGCAAATGTCTACAGAATTTTCATGGAGCACTCTGCGAAAGTAAACATTTGTATTTGTGTTGATTTATGGTTGCATTATGTTCCAATATATTTCTTCTGACTGTTTCGGTAACTTCTTCTAAGCGATACTATCTTCACGTGATTCTTCAAATAGTTGTAGTTTGAAATGAACACACGCTAATATGTGTATTAAAATATCAGTTAGCTAACAACGATATGTATGTCAGGATTATATATAATTTCAGGTAAATGTTATATTGATGACTTGCACTACCTCCCTCCATTTTCTCTCTCTCTCCCCCTTCTCTCTCTCTCTCTATTTCTCTCTCTCTCTCTCTCTCTCTCAATCGCTGTCTCCTCTCTCTATCACTTTCATTTCATTAGGTATTTTACGTGTTAGGCCTCATCATTATTTATTCAACACTTTCCATTTTACGGTAATGTTTTTCGAATAGTCGTTCTAATTGTTTTAGATGTATTCTCGGTAAAGCACTACTTTAGTGTCTTTTAAACATTACAGTGAACCAATCATTTAGGCGGCTTATGTGTTTGCGAGTGTGCTTACGTGCATGTTTCAATGCGTGCGGTTTTATGCATGTCCTTGTGATCCTTGGCGTATGCTGTTCTGGAAGTCGCTTTGATTGAATTATGAATTAGCACGTACGTAATGATAACGTTATAGCACACCACAGATAATTTGTTGTAGTTTCCCCTTTTTGCAATATAAGTATCAGCGAAACGGGAATTACAGGTTAACTTCATTAGGACGTTAAGACTCTTCGATAAGTTCTTTGGCACCCCTTGATGATATTCTAAAACGTTGCACATAAGGCTTGTTAACAAGGACGTTAAAACTCTTTGAGAACTTCTTTGGCACCCCTTGACGATATCCTAAAACGTTGCACAAAAGGCTTGTTAACAAGGAAATTAAGACTCTTTGAGAACTTCTTTAGCAACCCTTGACGATATCCTAAAACGTTGCACGTAAGCTTGTTAACAAGGACGTTAAGACTCTTTGAGAACTTCTTTTGCACCCCTTGACGATATCCTAAAACGTTGCACATAAGGCTTGTTAACAAGGACGTTAAGACTCTTTGAGAACTTCTTTGGCACCCCTTGACGATATCCTAACACGTTGCACATAAGGCTTGTTAACAAGGACGTTAAGACTCTTTGAGAACTTCTTTAGCAAACCTTGACGAATATCCTAAAACGTTGCACATAAGCTTGTTAACAAGGACGTTAAGACTCTTTGAGAACTTCTTTAGCACCCCTTCACGATATCCTAAAACGTTGCACATAAGCTTGTTAACAAGGACTTTAAGACCCTTCGAGAACATCGCCATTTGATTCTCTCGAGACACACCGACCTTTGCAGGGAATAGCGTGATCTGAGGTTACTAGTGTGTATCACCTCTGTTTTATGTCCGAGTATAGTTATTTCTCTCAAATCTGTCTCGACGTAACAAATGATCCAAGTCTGTCAGAAATGTTCCAAATAAACATCCAGTGTGTAACTCACTGTTGTGTTCCACCACTCCCGAATGTACTATATTCACACCAACTGAAGACTGTTAGTTAGACTCACGCAAAGTGCTATATTCCGATTTTTTTAAATAATTTTCGTGTGATAAAATAAATACTTTAATAAACCGCCATATGTATGTCTCCTGAGGCTATGTACTTGATATGTGATGGTTATCAATGTAATTGTAGTTATCCCCAAAAAGTGCAAGGAGCGGCCTTGCCGAAACGGCGGTACATGTCATGGGGATGACAAGCAATTCTATTGCGCATGCCCGGAGGATTATATTGGAGTCTACTGCGAAGGTAAATACGTTATTTACGGATAGTGTCTTAATTGAAATCAAATCCAATAATTCAAACACAGTTTTCAATTTGAAGGGTTTATTAATAATGACATTATTTCGAAACAACTTACTTTAATATTCCGCAGTTAATACAACATATACCGAAATTCTGCTCTGTATAAATATTGGCAGTTGTGTTTAATAAATTACTAGATAAATGTGTGGTCGGTTTTTAATATCATTAACCGGTTGCAATTCACTGACATATCATGTGTTCTAACCGTTATTTTCAATAGACAAACTAGCACTTATTTGGATAATTGCTTATATTTTAATGGATTTTAATGGATTTCATTATTAATTTCTTATCTAATACTTTATTTGTTATAATTTTAGTTATATATATATATATATATATATATATAATATATATATATATATATATATATAATATGTATGTAGATATTGTCAATCACAAGTTCATGCAGAGTTCTGAAACATTGCACTGTGGTACAGGTTCTTGACAGAAACGAAGGCTAAGCGAGCAAACCCTGACCAGAAAACCATGTCACTCTGACAGCATCAAGGGCGGTTGATGTATGGAACTCCTAACATCTCTCGACCAGCACCTACAGAAAAAAATAGTTTGCACCTGTCTTGATATGTTCTCTCTTTGCTTCCCGGAGAGAGAGAGAGAGAGAGAGAGAGAGAGAGAGAGAGAGAGAGAGAGAGAGAGAGAGAGAGAGAGCCGCTCGTAACTTGCAAAAGCCAGCGGCTCTTCGACACTTTTTTCTGGCAGCTTCCATGAAAAGTACAACTGCCTGACACACCATACCGGATCGGCCGTCGCCCGGGTTATCAAGAACCGCGATGCTCGACCTCATCTTCCGTCGACAATGGAAAAGAAGAAGACTACTGATATTTGCACAATGGAACGTCAGGACTCTTCTCGACCGAGAATCAGCTGACCAATCAGAAAGAAGTATGGCACTAGTAGCAATGGAATTTGCCAAATACAACATCGACATCGCCGCTCTGTGCGAAACAAGGTTTTTAGAATCTGGTAATCTCAACAACTTGGAATTGTCTTTCCTCTGGAGTGGCACACCCGAAGGAGAAAGAAGGGAGGCCGGAGTGGGCTTTGCTATCAAAAAGGATATTGTCACAAGGCTGACAGAAATGCCACGGTCAGTAAGTGACATAATCATGACTTCATCATCACGAGGTGTCTGGATAAGATGGACATCCACAGTACCCGAGCCATGCGTGGAGTTAACTGCTGGACCGATCACCAGATGCTGTGGTCAAAAGTGAATACGACAAAAGCACAACAGGCAAGGGACAAGTAAACCGACCAAGTTCAACACAGCAACATTTAGTACCATCCACATAGGAAGAGTTTTAAGCAGGAGATGGAAAGTACTCCCGCCCAGTGGGAAGAGAAGGAAAGCTCAACAGCAGATGAAGAATGGGCGGCTCTGCAGCAGGTTGTATTCAACATAGTCAAGACGTATCTTGGCAAGCCAGACAGAAAACACCAAAACTGGTTCGACTACAACGACCAGGAGCTACACACTCTTATGAGTAGAAGAGACCAAGCCCACCAGAGAGTGCTGGAAACCAGGAGCACTAGATCCACCACTGCGGCATACAAAATGCCTGCAGACTGCTACACAAACGCACCAGGGCATTGAAGTCACACTGGTGTGATACGAAGGCAGTGGAGCTGCAGAGAGCTGCTGACAGAAACGACATGAATGGCTTCTGCAGTAGACTGAAGGCGGGGACCCACGAAGAAGGGACCTGTTCACCTGAAATCAACCGATGGAATGGAGACCTTCTCTGACAGCAAGAGTGTTGTAGCAAGATGGAGTGAACACGTCCAGAAGCTATTCAACGTCTTTGGCGACATAGATCACGAAGCTCTTGACAACATCCCGCAGCGCATTACCAAGACAAGCCTCGATGAATTCCAACCATGGATGAGATGGCTAGAGCAATCGCCGGCCTGAAAGATGACAAAGCACCTGGGGGAGATGGAATTCCTGCAGAAGTATGGAAGCACGGAGGAGACAATATGTTATGCAGACTGCATCAACTAATTAGCAATTCATTGTAGGTGGTTTCTCTACCACAAACATGGAAGGATGCCAGCATTGTAACCATCTACAAGAAAGTTGATCGAACAGACTGTGGGAACTGTACAGGAATCTCTCTTCTTTCCACAGCAGGCTAGATCTTCGATCCTTCTCAACAGACTATCTACCAACATAACACCAGAGGTAATTCCGGAGACTCAGTGTGGCTTCAGAGGTAACCGGAGCACCGTGGATATGATATTTTGTCTCCGACAGCTACAAGAAAAGTGCACTGAGCAGGACCGACCATTATACATGCATTTTTCGACTTCAGTAAGGCGTTCGATACAGTTGGGAGGACCGGGCTATGTCAGCTACATTCCTATAAGCAATGTGCGATGAGGCTTTCCGAGACATGGGGGATGGCGGCTACATACAGTCCAGACAGAACGACCTATTCAACGTCGCACACTTCAGAGCGAAAACCAAGACTACTCGGATACTGAAGAGAGAGAGCAGCTATTCGCAGATGACAGTGCACTGGTTGCACACTCTGCTGAAGAGAAGCAGAAAATAGAGGATGCTTTCCCCGTTGCGTCAAAGAAGTTCGACCTGAAGATTAACATCAAGAAGATCGTGGTGCTGTACCAACCCAACTCTACCATAACCTGAGAGGAGGATATCATGGTTGATGGAAACAAGCTGAACTTTGTTCTGGAATTCACTTACATAAGAAGCATTATATCAAGTAATGGATGCATTGTTGATGAAATACAGAGGAGGATGGCCAAGGCTCGTGCATCTTTCGGCCGACTACGCCAGAGACTTTGGAACAACCACCGTGAGTCCATGCGGATTAAAGGTAAAACATACAGTGCAATCGTGCTGTCCACCAGTCTATGCCGAGCCGAGGCGACATCTGCGTTCGATCTTGAGGATAACCTGGATGGACAAAGTGACAAACAAGGAAATACTCGAACGGACAGGGCTGCCATTTGTGGAAGATCTTCAGATCAGAAAGAATCTCCGGTGAACTGGACACCTCATGAAGATGTCACCAGACAGACTACCAAAGCAGGTGCTCTACTCTCAACTGTCTTCTGGTCTCAGAAAGAGAGGGCGCCTTCGTCACCGATTCAAGGATACCATCAAGGAAACCTGAAGCTGAGAGACATAAAGACCGACTCATGGACTCTCACAGCTGAGAGATAAATGGAGAGCGATAGTAAAGTGAATGTAGGCAGTCTTTGTCGCATCGCGACTGACACCATGATGATGACATATAATATCATCATCAGTGTGCTGGCGTTTGGTCTCGTTTTTGGACGAATACTTCAGCATGCTGTTTCCACGTCTGTCTATCTTGTGCTATCTTCTGCCAGATTGTGTCATCCCAGTCTAGTTCTTCTCTCCATCGTCTCGCCGGTCTTGCTTTAGATTATTTCCTTTCGTAGGGTTCTAGGTGGTAATATGCGATGTACATCGGTTATCTCGTATTCTGCTGATGTGACTACACAGGTACGTGTTTAATCACGTATGTGACCTGTGTCATTTCGCGTATCCAGATGTTTGTTTTTCTGTCACGATGTGTGCTGTTTAACGTACTTCTTTCCATTGTGTTTTGTGCGGCTGCTAGCTGGTTGGTGAGTATCAAGTGTGCACGCCGTATGTCACTGCGGAAGTGCGCATGAATTGTAGACTTGTCTCTTCAACCAGGTTCCAGTGTTACCCTTCACTATGCCACGGTGTTTGGCGAATGCGGTCCATCCGGCCGTTGTTTCTCTTTGAATGTCCTTGCCTTGGGTTTTGTCTCTGGTGCAGTATTTCTGACCCAGGTAGCTTTCAACGTTCTCTGTTTGTGTAGTGTTGACGTATATTGTCATCTGCAAACCATGATTTTCACGACAATCAGCTCGTTAATATAGCATTAGCTATAGTTCATATAGCGTATTAGCGCGTATGAGTGTGGCGTCCGCAACGCGACAATGTATACTATATTCATTGCCTATTTCACGCAAATGCCTTCAAAATTGAAACGTCTCCTGTTTTTAATGCATCCATGTTTATAATTATGGTCGTTGAACTACCACCCTTCATTTATCTCAGTGCGGCTTCCACCTCCCATGGTCTTATCTCTGGTACGTCTTCCGGGTCATTTTTGGAAAACGTCATCTGTCAAACGTGTCCATGTGTATATATTCACCAATAAATAAACACAAATAAACCAGTGTGCGCGCGCGTGTGTGTGTAAGTGTACATTTTGTTGTTGTTATAACGCTTGTGTTTCGATATATTCGTTGTTTGCCTTACAACTTGTCTTATGTTACAGCTGTCGTGTACCGGGCAGTTGTGTCCGAAACTAGTCGGTATTTTAATCAAGACTGTCACCTGTGGCCAATCACAACGGTCGTTATTTTAAAATAAGTGTGTTGTCAGTTTACTGTTGTTTGTTCTGCACATTTAATCAGAACATGATAAATGTTGTCATAAGACGAACAATAACGTACCACGATTGTTGTCAAAATATTTGAGAGCGTCAGAATGACTTACTGTTATTAATGTTTTTGGTACACCCATTACCTTACACTAGTGGTTAGCTGGTGAGTTAATACGGGCATGTTTCCAGTTATGATCAAAAACCGTTGCCTATTCTCCAACACGTCGGAAATACTGGGATCGTGTATCTTTCCCTGTCAATGCACCAAGGGGTGCGATGTCGACACTGGCGCGTGCCTCGGAGATGGTCGGTGTCGACTTGGTCATCCCAGCATGTACCCATGGCACGGCGATGCATGCCAGACAGGTGATTACAAGACTTGTTTCAACACACTCACACACACACACAACACACACACACACACACACACACACACACACACACACACACACACACACACACACACATATATATATATATATGTGACCTGTTCTAACGAAATGAGTCACGTGTCAGCAAACTTGATTTCGAGAAAACACCGTATAAACATTGCACGGCGATATTTAACGATTTTGACTTTTCGTCACCAAAGCACACTTTAATGTCTTATATTAACTGTCAATGCATATTTGCCATTTATATTACTATTTAGTACATTTTACTACCTTTTTAGAAAGGCTACGTAACATTTCACGCATGAATTTCGTAAAACAAAACCTATAAATGGCACTTGTTCGAGTCGCATTCTTCGGAATTTCCCTTGCCACATGGCGGACATATTTGGTACTACGGGAAAGCCTAGCATGTCCACTGTCTGAATCTGCTAGAGGAAATCCCCAAATGACGTCAATTTTAGCCAATAGGAACGTTTAACTGAGATACCTATCTGTAAAGAAACATCAGCAGTTGTCAGGCACAGCTGATAGCGGTCCCCTGATTGGCTTAAAGCTGCGAACGCATGCGCAATGCGCACTCGCTAGCCGTAAACAAGTAGAATCAATCGGATCGCCGCAATGAAACACTGCTAAATACTCGGATTATGTTGCGATAACCATAATAAACAACTTGCAAGACATATCTTTGACAATAAGCGCGACTTGGGAGGGGGTTTAGAATACATCAAAAGGTGAAATAGAAGCAAAACAGCTGAATTAGGAATGACAACGCACTCGATCATGTACTTGTGTGACCGCGAACTTCAAATGCGATTTTCTCAGTTTGAAGCTTTCTACCCCGGGAATGTTCAGTGTCGAATAACTTTGGCTGTGCGTGAGCTAGCTCCAAAATTTTTGCACCGTTGGAAAGCTTAATACATATTCTTTCCGATGGTATTACTAACTCAATTTTTATTTGTTTTGACATGTGACTCTTTTCCTTGGAACAGGTCACATATATATATATATATATATATATATATATATATATATATATATATATATATATATATATATATATATATATATATATATACTATATATATATATATTAATTATTTTATGAAAACTACTTATCAGAAAATCATGCAGGGAAAATACCTCTTAAGGTTTTGTAAACTCGCAATATAGTGATCAATTTAAGGGTTTGTCCTTTTCACTGTAACATGTGTTCAATAATGAACATGTTAATGTTCTTTCCTATGAACTTTCTGATTCACAAACATACAACACCTACACTCGCATACACACGCTGTCTGTATTAGAGACCGGATGTGTGTGTGTGTGTGTGTGTGTGTGTGTGTGTGTGTGTGTGTGTGTGTGTGTGTGTGTGTGTGTGTGTGTGTGTGTGTGTGTGTGTGTGTGTGTGTGTGTGTGTGTGTGTGTGTGTGTGTGTGTGTGTGTGTGTGTGTGTGTGTGTGTGTGTGTGTGTGTGTGTGTGTGTGTGTGTGTGTGTGTGTGTGTGTGTGTGTGTGTGTGTGTGTGTGTGTGTGTGTGGGTGTGTGTGTGTGTGTGTGTGTTGTTGTGTGTGTGTGGGCATGTGTGGGCATGTGTTTACTTGTGTGTTTGTGTCATCAATGATTAAATTGCTAGATTTGTGGGAGCTCAGTCTTTCTAAATATTCAAAAGGCTGTCATGTTCAATACTTAGGAATATGTTCTTGAGTTTGAGTCACGTGGTTCGATATATAAAAAGTCAAATCTGAATATCGAATTATTAGCGTTTAAAATTTTTCATAACTTATCATCGGCACCAGCATTTAAATTAACGTGTCCGACTGTTTCACATGTTTCGGACTGACATTGTAATGTTTTTTAAGCTAATCCACTAAGATATGTCGTGGAGTTAGACTTTTCAACATTTCTCTGGGTGTTGGAGAACGTGGGGATTAAAGATTTTAAAATATTTCAAAAATGTATACGTTGAGTTTCATCAGTGGAATTTCGTGGCTTACCCTTAATCGTTACGATAATTATGTCATCTGCAACGGTGTCGCTTAATGTTGGACACATTCTGCATGCTTTTGAAGGTATAGGCGTTTGGAAATCACCATCGCTTCACACAGGAACCAACTGTCCCTGGTACTAGTTAGCATTTCGGTACGTCGAACGTATGGTCACGTGACCCATTTCTGGGATAAGCTGAATCCATGTAATACACTTTTTAACGTATTCCCGGCTGACCCTTCTTCTTACCTCCAAGCAGCGCTGGATAACTCGGGTAGTATTTTCGTACATATGTACTGACCTTTATACATGCAATCGCTTAGTATGTGTTTTTGCATGTAAATAGAGTATTAGTTAGTTTTATTTATTTATTTTACTCATCGTCGTTAATTGTATATAATATTTAATTGTATATAATTAATAATTTAATGTTTCTACATTTGTTTTTATCTGAAAGTAAATTTTACTGTTGTATTTATTATTATTAATATTAGTTTTAACACATAATAAATAGCTTTTTATTTTATTGTACAGCGCTTTGAGCATTTTTGGATATTGCGCTTTATTAATAATAAATATTATTATTATTATTATTAGTAGTAGTATAATACAATCTCACAGTTACTGCTCGAAGTAAACATGTGTTTCGCAGCCACAGTTAAGACTAGCAAAAAGAAAACACAAAATACACATTCTCTACCAGAGGTTCTGTCTTCTAAGCGATCGTATAAACTGGCTGAAATATGACATTCACCATAGCCGTTGTTAAAGCGCACAGCATAAACAATATCCCCAACAGAGTTGATGTTTACTTAATGCGACTGTCGAACAACGAACACAATCCGTCTATTGTTTCAGGCAATATCGCTTACTTAAAACCGACAAAAATGGGTTATGGCACTTGGTCCTATACGTACGCAGCCTACAAGGCCGTAGACGGGGACACGTACGACGAGATGTCTGCTCACCACTGCTCAGTGGTGCAGAATGCAGGCATAATTCCTAATAAGTTTAAAATCGACCTGATGGATTTCTACGACATAGAAAAGCTTGTAATTCATACAACTCGTGGTAAGTGCATAGATCTAGACAACATACATGACAGCAGCTCTATCGGGATACTGACCATAGATCTAGACAACATACATGACAGCAGCTCTATCGGGATACTGATCATAGATCTAGACAACATACATGACAGCAGCTCTATCGGGATACTGACCATAAATCTAAACAACATACACGACAGCAGCTCTATCGGGATACTGACCATAGGTCTAGACAACATACATGACAGCAGCTCTATCGGGATACTGACCATAGATCTAGACAACATACACGACAGCAGCTCTATCGGGATACTGACCAGAATCTGAATTTGTCTGTGAAATGTGTACACGAAATAGCTACGTAAGTTAATATTATGATAGTTAGGCTAAACAAGATAGTTGCTACTTATTAATATGGCTTGGAGTGTAGTCCCGATTACCTTCCTAATCGTAATCGAATAAAGGCACGCATGCGTGTTTTCTTGGGACCGTGCTTGCGTGCGTGCGTGCGTGCGTGCGTGCGTGCGTGCGTGCGTGCGTGCGTGCATGAGAGTAAGTTTTTTTGTACATGTGTTTATATACATATGTGTTTGTAGTATGTTTAAAAAAATTGGATGTCAGTGTCACTGCTTTTGATATTATTTTATGTTTTGAACTAAACGGCGAGTATATGCTATATTTATGATACACTGTAACGCCACAAATACTTGTAGGGCGTGATACCGGCATCCGACGTTATCCGTTCCTATATTTGTTCTTAGGGTATCACCATTTAAATGTGAAGTGATTGATTCTTTTACTGTTGAAAGTGTTAACGTACCTACTCACGAAAGCATTACTGTCACTAGATTTTCATTCAACGTGATGTTCTAGATCATTCGTTCATATAAGATACATATTACAGACCGGACATATTACACGGCAAGGCCTAACAAAGTGGTAACTAGCAGGCATGAATTTGCTTACTACACAGTATGTGCTAAGTATTATGGTCGTATCAGCAAATCATCGACAATCACTCTCAACTGCAAAGCTACTGCCGTTCGTTACGTCATTATCGTCATGAAATACCAGGAGATGTGGTTCTGCGAAGCAGTCTTCATCGGGCGTAGAACCTTGTGTAAGTACCGCGGTGAATTGTGTTTCAAAGCGGCGTAATATCAACGATTGACGACCGTTTTGATCGCCGTCCGTTAAACAGAGCAACTTTTGTGCGCAGCAGTTACTTGTGCAGGCACAATGACGCCTGCGAAGATCGCAGGCTGTTCCGACGGCCGGCGTCGCGACTCCTCGTAAAGGTGGTGGCGTAACGACGGCTGCTTCACTCGGTGTTACTTGGTGTATATTATGGTGCATAGATCCGAACTATTTTATGTGTACTAGCTCCGCAAAACCCTCCTCCCAATCATAAAAAGAATGGGGTGTATTACTAGGAACACAGATGCCATGATCAGCGAATCGTGAATTATGGAAAATTACAATAGAAAAATATATATACAAATGGATCCGTTAATCAAACCCACCATACAAAGGTTTCACAAAAATGTAAGTGTTTTATATTGAGGTTATTTCCTTTTTTATTTAAATTAACAATAATGTAAACCCGACCACCTGCTGGATATAAGTATAACTATTTATAGAGTATTTCTTTATTATTACTCCTCCCATTCATACAAAAGAACGGAAAGATAATCATAATGCACCTAATAATGTTATATGTACCAAATAGTTATAAAACAAACAATTATTCCACATGTCAGTTAGTAAATCTCTATTTATATATTTTCGTATTAAATTAAACCCGGACACCGCAACTTGTTTATGACATTTCAGTAGTACTTATTAACAAAGTTAACATTTATTCTACCCCACCACCACTAAAACTAAATTGCTCTCCATAGCAATATGAATTGTTTAATATTCCACTCCCAGTACCGAATTATATAAAAAATTATATACACACAAAAATATATGCATCCTAAACCCCGAACACCGACAGGTGTCTCAGGCTGCCTAATTCAGTGTTATTCAAAGCGATGTCACTACAAAGTGTACAAGAGACTTGCATCGAGGCATAGGAACTAGACTATATCTGGTCCTGTGGGGTGTTCCCATGCCCGCGGTACTCAATCATGGTAGCATTGCGATTGAGAAGTTGGTCTGTGAGAGGCGTGTGTGTGTGTGTGTGTGTGTGTGTGTGTGTGTGTGTGTGTGTGTGTGTGTGTGTGTGTGTGTGTGTGTGTGTGTGTGTGTGTGTGTGTGTGTGTGTGTGTGTGTGTGTGTGTGTGTGTGTGTGTGTGTGTGTGTGTGTGTGTGTGTGTGTGTGTGTGTGTGTGTGTGTGTGTGTGTGTGTGTGTGTGTGTGTGTGTGTGTGTGTGTGTGTGTGTGTGTGTGTGTGTGTGTGTGTGTGTGTGTGTGTGTGTGTGTGTGTGTGTGTGTGTGTGTGTGTGTGTGTGTGTGTGTGTGTGTGTGTGTGTGTGTGTGTGTGTGTGTGTGTGTGTGTGTCACTGTCAAACTCACTCCCGGGGGAGATAAGGACACCTTGTGGTGTCACGTACTTAGACGGCGTTATGACCATGTTCCCTGTGTACTGCTCAAATGTCGTCTGAATTCGAGATGATTCCTCTGTTGCCCTCATCGCTACGGTGGATGCCATGGAAACGTCACTCCGTTGTGTTGTTGCGCCATCTCCCTGTGTCGCAGCTTGTCTGTGCTCAGTATGTCTGGACACATGATGACGAATTATCCAGGTTAGAGAGGAACACTGGACATCAATACTGTTGTGACTGTCACTGACGATCGTCACAGCTGGTTTATCTGGTGACACCGACACTGTGTCAGCAGCGCGTTTTCCTGGAACCGAGTCACTACTTGACACGTCCGTGACACTATGCTCTGACGAAGCAGTTGTCACAACACTAGTCTGAGTGTAGGTGTCACCGACACTCTCTACATCATCTGGGTGTGCCGAGTGTGTCTCTGGGAAGCTAGTGAATCAATCGACGAGTATTGCCTTGTGTCCATCCATTGTTTCCCTCTATTCAGTGCTGGGTACAAACTTATCAGTCTTCCTACTTATCGGTGTTATCTCCTCAGTCTTCCTTGCATGGTTTTGGCCCTGTCTGTCGTAACTTGCGGTTCCAGTGATGTGGTTTTCACTGTAGCAGTCTTCAGGTAGAGACTAAACAAACCTGTCCGAAGGTGTCCCTGTACAGAGCCAGGCTCCTGAAGTGGTTGTTCAAGTGCGTCCTGCAACACCTGCTTCCTCAACTCCTTGGCCGGCGGCTTCTCTTTGTCATCGCCATCGAACGCTGTCAACACACGTGGAGTCCTCAACTCCTGCTTCCTCATCTCCTTGGCCGGCGGCTTCTCTTTGTCATCGTCATCGAAAGCTATAAACACACGTGGAGACTTCAACACCTGCTTCCTCAACTCCTTGGCCGGCGGCTTCTCTTTGTCATCGTCATCGAAAGCTATCAACATACCTGGAGTCCTCAACACCTGCTTCCTCAACTCCTTGGCCGGCGGCTTCTCTTTGTCATCGTCATCGAAAGCTATCAACACACCTGGAGTCCTCAACACCTGCTTCCTCATCTCCTTGGCCGGCGGCTTCTCTTTGTCATCGTCATCGAACGCTGTCAACACATCTGGAGTCCTCAACACCTGCTTCCTCAACTCCTTGGCCGGCGGCTTCTCTTTGTCATCGCCATCGAACGCTATCAACATACGTGGAGTCCTCAGCGCCTGAGGTTTTATCGTGTAAAACCCGATCTTTTTTTTCGATATCCCCAACTTCACTGGTTCTGTTTCCTGTTTTTTTTATTTCATCAACGTGGACACTAGTTTGTTCTCGTGGCGCGGGAGTATCGTTGTCAGCGTCTTCCGTCTCGACACTCTCATTGCTCAAGTCATTGTCAATGTCGACAGTAAAACTACTGTAGTTTGCCGACACTGATATCCTGACAGTGTTTGGTGATGCAACAGAGGTAGTGCTGATGTTAGTCGTTTGTGGCAGTAGAATACGGTCCACCTCAGTTTGTAGGCTACACACGCTGACACTTTTCATCGGCACACCCCTGGGTCTTGCGCTATCACGTGCTGTGTTGTATGTTGGTTTTCGTGATTCCGATGACGGTCACAAACATCATTGTCGGAACGTCGCAACCGCCTATCTGTTTGTGTGTGACCGCGATCGTCGACGACGACCTTTGCCTAAATAACGATCTCTGACGACACTTGGTGAGTGACGTCTGCGTTGTCGCTGTTCGTAATATGGCTTTCTCCCGTCTAGTTATGGTCGTCGCTTGAGATATCTGTCAGTGTCGCGGTCATCATAATGCGAGACACTGTCACAAATGTCACGTCTTCTATGGTGATTGTGTCGGTACCTGCTGCGACTGTGTTGACCGTGATGTCTAGTCTCGCTTGATTTGTGGCGATGACATCTTCGCCGGTCAGATTTAGCACTGTTTTTTACCTGTTCTGACGTAAAACTTACTTCATCCACCAATGAGCTGTCACGACTGCCATGGTCGGCAATCTTCAACTTCTCGCTATGTGTCTCGGTGCCGTGTTCATTTGGATTGTCACCGACTTTGCTGTTGCAGTGACTCCGAGTATTGGTGCTCTTCTGTTACTATTCCGTCTGCGGCGCCAGCTCCTTCTCTTTCGTCTGCTTCCGGATGAACTCCTGTAGCTCTAGAAAAAGCTGCTCGCTTTCGTGGTGTGTCATATGACCGACCGTGCTCTGTCCTCGCAAGAATGTGCTATCTAATAGCTCAGGACCGCCATCTCGTGTACATAGAGGCGCACTAAACGACCGCAACATCTCAACTTCTGTCTGACCAGGTGGAGCCACTGTGCCGGCTGTAGCACCATTAACTGGGGCTCGTGCTGACACCAGCTGAGTGTCATCAAATTGCGCTACGGATTCTGAAAACATGTTTCCTCTATTGTAGTAATTGAACATGTTATCTTGTCTGTCCGGGGTTCCGCCCCCGGGGTGCATCCATGGTTTATACCCCTCAAATATAGCTTGTTCCGATCGTCCGCGCTCCCACTGAAGTCGTTTCGATTCCGCCTTCGTCATGCGTTCCGCCAAAGGGATCGGGGTATGAAGAGTTGACCGCTTAGGACGTACTTCAGGCGACATGGCCGACTCCACTTTCGTCGTCGGTCTCTGGGGCACGTCATCACTAGTGCTATCTGTCTGATCAACGTTTGGCAAGCTTCGATGTTGTGACTTCGTTGCCTCAGTATTTGCCGCCGCAGCAACTGTCGTGGTCGTGTTTGCTGCTGGATCAACACCTGGCTTGTTCAGATAAGCGATATTGAGAACTGTGTCAGGCTTTGAAATTGACGTAGCGTTGTCTTCTGTTGACAAGTGACGGTGTAGTCCTCCAACTGGTTCACGTGTCACGCCGACAGGAGTGGACCTGTGAACCAGTGTGTCGCTAGTTGTCTCCCTTGTGCGTGTTCGTCCCCAACAAACGCGAGTGACCGGAACTATATATTTCATCCCTCGTATTTGCATCGGGGCTGTTTGATTTCGTAGGTAACCTGGGCCCAGGAGGGCTACGTCTAACTTCCCATGCAGTGGTGTCTAGCTCTCTCACTGGTTCACGTTTTACGCCGACCTGAGTGTACCTGTGAACCAGTGTGTCGCTGGCTGCCTCCTTCATGCGTGCTCCGAACAAACGTGAGGAAGTGTATATGCCATCTTTGGGATGTGCGTCAAGAAGGTGTTTGTCATCAAAAGGATGGCTGCTTGGTTTTGTAGAGTTACTATACGCCATACTTTCATTCCCATACGATCCCTGTCTCCCTTCACCACCTACGTTTTCATCGCACACTGTAGCAACTCCTCATCAATCTCTCTTTTTTTCTTTAAGCAATTGCATGTATTCATAATTACCTGGACTAGCATTGCATGATCTTTCTTGTTCATATTCCTGAATTTTGCAATCTTTCTCCTGAATTTGTATTTTCATTTTTTCAAGCTGTTCCCTCAACAGCTGTACTTCCTTGTTGCTACTCTCAGATGGTTCTGTTGTAGGTTTCTCTAAAGAAATCCGTCCTGTTTCGACTAAGTTATCCCAGTTTGTGCCAGGACCTGTGACTGTCGCCAAATCCTTCATTTCTACTTTCCCCTTCTTTCTGAGATTGGGTATTTTAGTAGCCTTGGTAACAGATAGCCCGGCTACTTCCATGAGCTGTTCTTTTGTGCATGTGTATACGTTAGGGGTAGATGTCATGTTGACATATAGATGGATGTTTGTTTAAATATGTCGTATATAACGATGCCAATAGAGAATAAACTACCCAGTTATTTACGATTAAACAAAATAATAATATCACGCGTAAATTACAATTACGTACGTCTATGACTGTGATAATACTCGGTGACTGGTCATTTTATTGTGACAATAAAAACGTCGTACTTAAAACCATGTTGTAATGTTAAATTTTTTTTTACTCGACCCAACTTGTAACTACTATTATAATAGAATGTCATAATCACAATAAACTAGCAAGAACATAAACAAACTCTAAACATTAATTCAGTTACATGGCAATCTATGTTCCATGAAAATGAACACCCCAAAATGTAAAGGGTTAAATCCGTTCGTCCCGTTGGCAGTTGCGTAGCAACCACCGACGCACAACGTTGGTCGTAGCGGCCAGTGACCATGCCCGAAACTTGTTAGAATACGTCATACTGTAATCACAATAACTGACTATTAATTTCAGCGGTCAATTTGTGTACTAGGATAGTTTACTGAAGATTAAATGGAAACAATAAGTATTCTAAACGTGGACAGAACCGGCAAGTTCCTATCCTGCACTCTTTTGAAATTGGCGCGTAATTCAGCCGTAAACAATTAACACTTGAAAACCGGCAGGTTTCTCCTGGCTAATTGTCGCAACAAAACATACACGAATATGTCATACAGGTTCGTAATTCACACACAAAAAACATAATTAACCCTGCTCGCAGCGCCAATATTGTGGCCGGCACTTACTTGTGCAGGCACAATGACGCCAATGACGCGTAACGACGGCTGCTTGACTCGGACCAACGCTATAGGGCGTGCAAGTCTCGCGCGCGAAAACGAGGCTGGGGGCAGTTGGGGGCAGGAGGTCCATATACTCCATGTTAACATATAGGACTTTGTTTTGTTTTGGTCGTAATAATCGAACTGTCCCGAAATAGCGTATTTCAGTTATATTGTCCGAAGGATTATTACAAGCAGAAGCAGTGGAACATTTTGCCGGTGACAATGATCACGGAAATCATGAATTTAATCGATTATTATGGTGGTTGCCATGGCAATAGCGGCAAGTACTTGTGTTTGGCGATCTTGACTAATAATGAAGAGTGCCAGTTTTCGCGCAGTACAACTGTTTGGCAACTATAATATGTATATGATTTACAACTTGTCAATATAAGTACAATAATGTCAATATGGATTTAATGTGCATTATAGTTTTCTATGGATTTTTGCATTAATAGTTTTTATAGAATATTCATATAAGAAATTTTCGGTATTTTTAGTTTTCTATAGAATATTCTTAGATTTGCTTTATAGGGTGAATATAGGATTTTGCAATAGTTTTCTATAGAATATTCTATAGGATTTTTGCTTATAGTTTTCTATAGAATATTCTATAGGATTTTTGCCTATAGTTTTCTATAGAATATTCTATAGAATGTTTCTGTTTTCTTAAATGTAACTATTAAATATTGAGTTTATCACACTATCATAGACACATAGCGATTTACGTAGTGCAGATAATAACCACGATGTTAGGCCGTATGTGTCTTTTACGGAATTTGCATTTTACATTGCTGTACGTTGTGATTTCGATAAGCACTTATCTGACAAGTTGTCTAAATGCACATAATCATAACATATGTATACGTTTGCTCCAAACAGGTTGTACTGCGCGAAAACTGGCACTTTTCATTATTAGTCAAGATCGCCAAACACAAGTACTAGCCGGCGATGCCATGGTAACAACCATTACAATCGATTACAATTCATGATTTCCATGATCATTGCCACCGGCAAAGTGTTCCACTGCTTCTGCTTGTAATAATCCTTCGGACGATATAACTGAAATACGCTATTTGGTAACAGTTTCATTATTACGACCAAAACAAAACAAAGTCCTATATGTTAACATGGAGTATATGGACCTCCTGCCCCATCTGCCCCCAGCCTCGTTTTCGCGCGCGAGACTTGCACGCCCTATTGTTAGGGTGTAATGCCGTCTTACTTGGTGTGTATTATGGTGCATAGATCCAAACTATTGTATGTGTGCCAGCTCCGCACTACACAACTGAACTGATTTAAAATTGCATTCTAACGTAATTTCCCATTTTAGCGCGTTTTTAGACAGGCAACGTCTACCATGACTGATGTTTGCTTATTAGTATGCCTCCTTCCATGCGCCTGACCTTGTGGTTTTATTATTTGTATGATCAAACAACGACTCTGGAGTTTCCCAAGATGATGATCTATTTTTATCATCGGAACTCTCCTGTCAACGAACGTAAGCGATGTCGCAAACAATGCCGTAAATGATACGCGCACGTGTTACCGATAATAAACACGCATACACATAAATACATGAAGTACGTGGATGGCAAAGTCTGTTTTGATTAAATATAAACAGTGACATATATCTAAGTGTACACATAGTTATTTTGTAAACACATAGACTTGATTGTGTATGCCAATCTTATTGTTAAAATAAACTCACTTGCCTAACGACAGTTACTGCGTAGCATTCAGGCCTGCGCGGCCACGACACTGCCACTGACTGACTGTTTGACGACAGCAAAGGTCTAAGACCAGTAATCTTACTTTGTCAAACCTATGTTAGCCCAACACTCGAATACACTTCTGTCGTCCGTACCCACCACCAAACCATACATCAACAATATCACTCAACACAGTGACAGTAGGGCCACAGTACCCCAACTGCAATGACCCAAACACTGAATTGATAGACCCTAGAACGCAGTAGACGCACTGCTAGGCTCACTGAATACTGGCTCACTATGATGTACACAATTCTGCACGGGCTTAGTTGACATCCCTCTGTACATACACCCAGCCAGCATTCACTCACTATGCCACCGCGTATTTAGCAGCAGGGCGCATTGACCCTCCCCGCAACTAATGGCCCAACATTATTGGGTACAAGCATATGACATAGCCTGAGGCTATGAACGCTCCTTCTTTGTAGTCACAGTAGAACCTTGTGACAAACTACCCGCCAAAACGGTAAATACTCTCTCTAAATACGTTAGTATTTAGTATTAATCAGCACGTGAACTTGCGCATACCATCCATGAAACGTGCATATTTCACGGTAGTGGATTATTGAAAGACGAAGGCTGATTAGTCCATTTGCCATTTTGTGAACCTATGCATTTTCTATAGTATAAGATTTTATGGTGGATTTGTCATCGCAAGGGGCCACTGATGAAATGCAGTTGGCTTGTCACTACGACAACTTTGGAGACATTTGTTTGTAAGCAAATTAGTGCTGCCATTATCGAATGATCTGTTTTATTCAATACAGTCGAACATACGCATGATAATGTCACAAAAAGTATGTCTATGCTTATATTTTCATGGTAAATGATTACGATAGGCACCATTAGAAAGTTGTAACATGGTCAATATCAATTAGTGCAGTTGGCATTCTTTTTCAATGGCATAGTTTAAAAAAAAATACAGATCATATATTCACGTTTTCATTAATTACTTCGGCTATCTATGTATTATTTCTTTTGACTTTACTAGTCCCGATGTCTAGTAAAATACATGCCGAAGTTCTACCCTTGGTATAACTTCAACGTTGTACCGATTTGTGGTAGAAATTATACTTTTTAATATTGGTATTGTGTAGTAAAATATATGCCTATGATTACGTGACACGTATCTTGATCATAATCCTTGACCATGAAAATGTAGTTGTAGACAAAATTGTTATCTCATTATCATTTATAAGTTCAGAGATTTAAAAAAGTATTTATTTTTAATAATTTAGGTGGTTAAATTGCATATTAGCAATATATATTTACTCGTTACAACTTTTTAATGGTGCCTCTCGTAATCATTCACCATGAAAACATAAACATTGGCATATTTTTTGTGTCATTATCATATACGTCATTTTTGTGTGTCATTACCATGCATACTTTCGACGTTATTGAATAAAACATATTTTTCGAAATATAATAAATTCCAACATTGTGCTTACAGTGGACTATCTACCATGTGCGAGCAACCCCTGTGTAAATGGTGGAATCTGTCGGAAATTCGGGAAGTGTGAATGCAAAGACAACCGCCCGTGTGAACGTAGGTTCTGGTTCTTGTTATAGGAAAGTTCTTCCTACTAATGTAATAACGACATTCGCAATAGTAATAACAATAATAACAACAACTTCTGCTGTGCCTAAACCTAAAAAAATTAGCTCCCGCCCGTCGGTATAAAGGGGATAATTGATAAGAGAGTCCATAAACTAATCCAGTTTTCAAGACATCAGTGGTTACGTCATGGAACAAGGATGTTTTTAGATGACAGCAATATTTTTGGAATAACTTTAATACTACAAGGAAGCATATTCAAACATGTAGGTGCAGTCACAGATAAACACTGCATCGGTATTGACATTAGGGATACAAATTAAATGAGAACGAGATGTTTGAAAGTGGGAAAGATTGTCCTATAGGTTTAAGCAATGGTGGTTACTTACAGGAACGTGCCGTATAAACAGTAGTACATATTTAACGGTGCTCGAGAAGGCACGTGACGCCAATGCAGATACACTAACAACGGCATAGACCGAGAAAACGTCGACACCTAGGTACAACCCTTGCCAAGCAATGTTGAACACATTGTTATTTAGTGCTATATTTCAGGGCAATATTTAAAAAATGGGAATTACATCAGTTTAGTCTATTAGTAAACAGCGCATGTGGTTTTTTTTCGAAAGACCGACGAATACACCATAAACCACCAATATGGTTATAGCATGTTCTATAAATGTTAGTATGTTTTATAAAACTAAACTTGTGTGCAAATAAATGCTGGTAGTTTCCATGTTGCAACAGTAAATATAACATCGTCAGTCACTGGAAAACAGTCATTATTTTATCGGCATCAATAATAATTAATTAACATTATTTTCATTTGACGTTGATATGCTTTCAGAGAACCTTTAAAAATGTAATCAAGACAGTTTCAAAGTTGTTCCTGTTGAGCTTATACTACTTTAAAAAAGTAAATACCTACTCATATGACCGTTATCATTTACGCACTGTTTTTATGCATATTAAATTTTAGTTGTCGCATATATCGATTTAAACATCACGTGTTTGCAACGTATAATCCATGTGGTGGCTACCTATGTGGCTTCACACACCACTAACGTTCTAATTGTTCAAATAATCTGTCCGTATTATATGGACAAAAGAACAGGAAACAGGATTGTTTCCTGTTTGAATCCTTCACATTGGGTAATCTGGGATGACATGCCCTGTTTACATAGTGCGCTAATGCCCACACGTATTGACGTATAGAAACACATTATTCATGTATATCAATTTATTGTAGTTGTTCGTAATAAAAACACTGCGTGACATCAATTGGTGGTTCTATACTAAAATGCATTTGTATAGCTAGGAACAAATATTGCTTAGTAGATTATTGAATTACAAACAACATTGTTTATGTACAAAACTGATTATAGTTGTTTGCCGATAAACTTTACGCGTATCTTTGTTAAACGAAAACGACGTATTCACTGAGAGCCTGTCACGATCTAGAAAGAATACACATTAATTCCACATTGAGATCGATGAGTTTCTGCGTATACGCAGTGTGATTGTGAATCAATCTATGTGGCGAAACCAAAAACGTGAATATTATAAATGCATTTAAATCCAAATACAAAAACACGTATATTTCACAAATATGTTGTCGCAGAAATGTGCTTATTATCGTACTGAAATTAATATGTTATTATGCGTTAACTGTTATGTCTTATATTTATATAATAATATGTATTCATTCCAGTATGTAGACAAGTGCACGTGTGGCAACTATAATACGTTTACCTTACGAATACGAATAAATTTATTTCAGGTAAAAACCCATATGCAATTGGTACATACACTATCACATCTAAGTAGCCTATAAAAGATCAAATATGTTAAAAAATGTGATTGTATAATAAATGTGCAATTAATTCATGTAAATAAACACCGTTTGTAAAGTAAGTTATATAAACAACTTACTGATTTAAAAAAAATTATATAATAATAACTAAATAATAATAAAGTTATATGCGAGACATGATGACTATCTTACAGATTTACTGTGTACAACGAATTGGCCCAACTAATCAACATTGGGCCATTTACTATTTCAAAGCAATTGTACATAACCCTAATCAAGTCATTATTTATGTTAAAAATGCGTTTTTTAAACCATAAATATTCTTACGCAATATGACTTAATAAGTTTATATGTGTAGACCTACATAAAAGTCAACGACTTCCTGTTTGCGCCTTCAAACATTCTGTGCACACAAATATATGTATGTATCTTGAATGACGTAGTCAATGTTTTGAATACAGGAACTACTACAACCGAACAACCAACTACAACTCCGCCTCCAACTCTCGCGACAGAGAACTGGAAAAGGCCGGCAGTAGGTAAGTCAATTCAATACACACATACAACTCCGCCTCCAACTCTCGCGACAGAGAACTGGAAAAGGCCGACAGTAGGTAAGTCAATTCAATACCGAACAACCAACTACAACTCCGCCTCCAACTCTCGCGACAGAGAACTGGAAAAGGCCGACAGTAGGTAAGTCAATTCAATACCGAACAACCAACTACAACTCCGCCTCCAACTCTCGCGACAGAGAACTGGAAAAGGCCGACAGTAGGTAAGTCAATTCAATACCGAACAACCAACTACAACTCCGCCTCCAACTCTCGCGACAGAGAACTGGAAAAGGCCGGCAGTAGGTAAGTCAATTCAATACACACATACAACTCCGCCTCCAACTCTCGCGACAGAGAACTGGAAAAGGCCGGCAGTAGGTAAGTCAATTCAATACACACATACAACTCCGCCTCCAACTCTCGCGACAGAGAACTGGAAAAGGCCGGCAGTAGGTAAGTCAATTCAATACACACATACATTCGTACGTGCGCGGGTGCGTACGCACAATAGACAAATTAAAAGTGTTATCTAAAGAAGGACTACACCAAGAATGATCAGTACTCTTAGAAGTAATTACGGACAAGAATGTGTGAAAGACGCGAGGAAGCTCGACCAATTGACCGTGACGGTTTCGCGCCACATACATCACTTTGTATATATGATACTTTGCAAATACATCTTTGGTGCAACGTTCACCAGCAGAGAAGATGGGAGCGTGAAGTCCACCTTGTCCAGGACGAAGACCCGCATTGACCAATATGTGAACTTTGCGTGTCTCCACCCCACACGTCAGCATCTAGGCGTTGTTAGAAGTGTCATGAATAGATGTGTCGCGATAACCAGGAGGAAGGGACCAGACATGAAGAGATTTAACAAGATTTAACAAGATTTAACAAGATTGCCACCTAGAGATTCAACTCTAGATGGCAGGTGGACTAGGAAGCCATTTGGCTTATCGAGAGTCCATCCTATCTATCTAAGTATACCCCGCCCTTCTTAGGTATATGTCGATTTTATTTTTAAATATATTAACACTACTAGCACCTACACAATCAGCTGATAATCTGTTCCATTCGTTTACTGTTCTTTGTGAAAATGAAAATTTTCTAATA
>JAODUO010000171.1:62500-80000 GCA_025642075.2 Ridgeia piscesae | reverse complement strand
CAGATGAAGGGACTCATCTAGATTAGAAACACATCAACACAAATTAGTAACAGAGTAAGACGTGTACAATGATGTGATTCTTCCGACGGACGGACGGGCCGGGGGCGGGCGGGTGTGCGGATGGGCGGACGGGTCGAAAACCTAAACCGGGTTTGTCAACGTTCCACTCTCCTGTGTGTAGAGGTACTAAAATGATCAGTGACGTTACCACAGCTGCCCTTTTGTCAACATCTTGACTCAATAATAAACACACGTGCTTTTATGGATACATAAATACTTGTACAAATCTTTTCCAGGGTTTGTTACATATACACACGAAGGGACCTACTGAAAGCAAGGGCAACTATCGACCGATATCAGTCTTGTGTGCTCCAGCAAGATATCGAGATACATGCACATAACCGCCTGTATACCTATCTCATGTCTCACAACGTGCTGCATGACGGTCAATCGGGTTTCCGTGCTATGCACTCATGCGAGACAGCACTGAACCAAAAAGTGGGCGTCGGCGACTGACAAAGGTCTTGTTAATGGTGTAGTGGTGTTATACCTGCGTAAAGCTTTTGATCTTGTGAACTACACAGTGTTATAGATAAATTGGCCATATATGGATGTTCACAACAATAGATGCGATGGTTCTCGTCACACCTGTCAGAGCGCAAACAGTTTGTCTTGTTCAAGGGCAAACAATCGGAGCAATCTGAAATAACAATGGCAGTCGTCAATGACTCTATTTTGGGACCACTGTTCTTTACTGTGTTTATGAACGACATGCCCATGAGCATAACAACAATAATCAATGTCGACATGCATGCTGACGATTCCACCATCAGTGCCTGCGGGAAAACGTACAGGAAATCGAACTAAAGCTAAACAATGACCTACAGGAAATGTCCAATTGGTATGATGAATATAGGATGGACGTCAATGTTGAGGGGGAAAAACAGGATCATGATTGTCACGACTCGGCAAAAATGGCAACATCTTGACAAAATGGACATTAACATATGCATCAAGGGAGACAAACTCCAAGTGGGCTTCGTGTTGATACTTTTATCATCTGGAAGGCCCATATACAAAATATACACAACACGATTGCTGGAAAACTCACACTTCAGTGCAGGATAAAATAATACCTTCCATACAATGCAAGGAAACCGTTGTACAACAGCTACATTCTACCCCACATGGACTACTCCAGCACATCAGAGCTCATCTACAAACTCCAGAGAGGTGTTGCCAGACTAATAACATACTCTGAATACCTGGATCAAACGCACGAATCAATGGAATGAATTAGAACCAATAATAAGAAATTCGGATTCTATCTCTGGTTGTAAGGCGACATATATGCATCGTGTTTTTAACTTGAAATCAGTGATGCATGATGCAAATAAAACTTTTACTAAACGTTTTGTTATATTTATTAATGCTATTGATCATGTTTTTATAATTTATTATTATTTTTACTGTAATGTAATGTGTTGAAATAGTTATTCACTATATTTATTTTTATTCTTCTTTTTTCATTCACTATATTTTAACGCATTACACAATGGATAAGGTAGTCGATCAAATTGTTTAGTGCATGTATATCATATTTTATAATACACTTACGTTAGCAATCACGATCCTTAGGGAAATAAAATGTACATTTCATAAGGTTATCGTGAATAAATAATGTTTTATTATTATTGTTTACAAAATAACTACAAATATAATATATAGGTACTGATAAAGTTATGCTATTTGGTTTGCATGCAATATCTCATATTTAATAAGATTTATATGTTGCAATATGTACATATTGTTATCAAAATGTTAATATGAAACATTATCTAAAATACGAAAATTTTATCACATTGTTTTATGTTGCAATATTCATTCGAACATTGCCATTGTTCATTGCTTAGCCTAGACTTCGACTGGTCGTAACTTGATTTGTGTCTAGATTATATTTGTATTAGTTCTATCGATTTCCAAACCAAAATGTACAAACAACCTCTCACACTCGTATTAAATAATTAGTAATTTGAATGAAGACTATGACATGCAACACAAGCAACACAAATGTGTCAGTCCTCTGTAGTTTGCTTCCAGTTCCATCTGGTTCAACCCTTCCTCTACTTCGTTTGTACTGTCTTCAGGTGCACCGACCAGACTCAACAGTGCCATAAGCTTGTTGAAACTGGTAACAAATAGATTGCGCGTTTTGGGTTCTATTTAATGTCATACCTAACTGCAGCATTTCGCAGGTAACCCGATAAATGACGGCAATGTCTTAAACATGTTTATACAATATCTAAAAGAAAATTGAGGTCTATATTTATACATTATATATATATATATATATATATATATATATATATATATATATATATATATATGTGAATACATACATATATACCCTTTGTCATCATCATTGTGGTGTCATTATGTCCCGTCGTTGGGCGAAGGCCTCAGCATACAGCTTTCACTTCTGCCTATCTTGCGCTATCCTCTGCCAGATGGTACCATTCCAGTAGTCGTCTAGTTCGTCTCTCCAACGTCTCGCCGGTCTTCCTCTAGGTCTTTTCCTTTCGTAGGGTTTCCAGGTGGTGATACGCAGTGTCCATCGGTTATCTCGTATCCTGCTGACGTGCCCTGCCCAGGTTCACTTCCGTCTTCTGACTTGTTCAATCGCGTCTGTGACCTTGGTGTTTTCTCTTACCCAGGTGTTTGTTTTTCTGTCCCGGTATATGATGTTTAACATACTTTTTTCCATCACTGTTTGTGCGGCTGCTAACTTGTTCTTTGCACGGATGGCGAGAGCCCATGTTTCCGCGCCGTATGTCATTGTTGAAAGTACGTATGAGTTGTAGATTTGTCTCTTCAAGCATGCTCCAACGTTACCCTTGAAGATGTCGCGGTGCCTGGCGAATGCTGTCCATCCGGCCGTGATTCTTCTTTGAATCTCCTTGTCTTGGTTTTTGTCTCTGGTGCTGTATATCTGTCCAATGTAGATGTAGCTTTCAACGTTCTCGCCTTGAGTGTTGTTGACGTATATTGGTGTGTCGGTTTCCATCATAACCTTTGTCTTCGACTCGTTCATCTTCAGACTCTGATTGTCACTTTCATCAGCTACTTCCTGTAGCATTTGTTGTAGCTCAAGTGGTGTATTTGCGCATATGAGTAGTCTCGGCGAAGTGAAGATTACTAAGATTTTCCCCGTCTATCTTCAAGCCTCTGTTTACCCAAGTCAGTCGTCGGAATATGCTTTTGAATGCTGCGTGAACGGCTGGGCGATATGGTATCTCCCTGTCGTTCTTCTCTCCTGATGTTGATCTCGTTGCTTTCTTTAAGTAGGTGACTGTCATCGAGCTGTTGGTGTAGATTTCCTTCAAGATTTCGATGTATACATATTATATCCCCGCTTTCCTGAAGCGAGGTCAGTACTGGTAGAGTTTGCACTGATTCGAAGGCTTTCTCGTGGTCGACGAATGCGATGCAAAGTGGTATATTATATTATGTGCACTTCTCCTTCAGTTGGTTTACGACGTGGATGTGGTCTGTCGTTGAGTATCCGCTTCTGAGTCCAGCTTGCTCTCGTGGCTGGTTTTCGTCGAGTGTGTTCTCTAGCCTTTTCGTTAGTACTTTCGTGAGTACTTTATAGATGTTTGATAGTAGACATATCGGTATGCAATTCGTGAGTTCTTTCTTATGTCCATTCTTGGAGATTATGATCACCTTAGCATTCTTCCACGCTGTGGGTATAGGGCCTGCAAGTGGGTCACGATACATGGCGTGACTCCGCGCGACTGGAGCTTATTGGGGATTAAGCGAGACTAATTGGGGACTGGACACAAGCATAATATTCTAACGATGGATGACAGTTGTAGTTTCCGACTGATGAATACTAGGAAAACCAGTCCATAAATATCTTGTGTTATACGTTTCTTATCTTAAATGTCCGATTTAATATTAAGTTTACCACACTATCATAGGCACATAGCGATTTACGTAGTGCAGATAATCGTGTATTTTACGGGATTTGCGTTTTACGTTGCTGTTCGTTGTGGTTTCGATAAGCACTTATATCTGACAAGTTCCTTAAATACCCATAATCATAACACATTTATACATTTGCCGCGAAAACCGGCACACTTCATTATTAGTCAAGATCGCCAAACACAAGTACTTACCGCTATTGCCATGGCAACCACCATAATAATCGATTAAAATTCATGATTTCCGTGATCATTGTCACCGGCAAAATGTTCCACTGCTTCTGCTTGTAATAATCCTTCGGACAATATAACTGAAATACACTATTTCGGGACAGTTCGATTATTACGACCAAAACAAAACAAAGTCCTATATGTTAACATGGAGTATATGGACCTCCTGCCCCCAACTGCGCCCAGCCTCGTTTTCGCGCGCGAGACTTGCACGCCCTATTCATCTTTCTGATAAGCATTTAGTTTACAGCTTAGCAATTGTCTTCGAGATGGTACCTTCTCCTGCTTTCAATGTCTCAATGTTTATATGATCGTTGCCTGTTGCTGTCGTGTCTCCTAGTGCTGCTTCCACCTCCCATGATGTCATACCTGGTACCTCTTGTGGGTCAGTGTGTATTATGGTATATTGTTCACTGTCGTATAGCTCGGTGTTAAATGCCTCTATTCGATCTATGACCTTATCTTGATCACGGATTACTCTACCCTGCTTGTCCAGGAGTGTGATCAGTCTGTCTTGGCCTAGGATCTGCGTTCTTCGGACTTTTTTCAGGCCCTTTATTTGCCCAATTTCGGTCTTCGTTACACCGTTTGGGCTTTTCCACGTCCATCTCCTCCCTGCTTTCTTCTGAAACATGGTATTCATGATTTTGTACTTTCTTTATGTTGCCCATTCTACCAAGGTGTCGCCTCTTTCGTTTCGTTTCGTTTCAATCCGAGCCCACATTGGCCCGTTGCTGTTTCCGTAGGCTTTTCCCTATTTGAGTATTGAAGTATCCCATCATTATCGTGTAGTGGTTTGGTTTCCCTAAAGTCTCATCGACCTCGTTGTAGAAGTTATTGATGTCTTCGTCGGAGTATGGTGTTGTTGGGGCATATACGTGCTCTATCTTGAGTTTGTAGCTCTTATTTATGCACAGAACAAGTTATGATAATCTGGGGCTGATGCTGTTTACCCTCACTATGGGGTCTTTCCATTTCCTGTTTATGAGAAAGCCCACTCCTGCTTGGCCGTTGTTTGCCTTAAAATGGCGTAGTAGGTGGCCACTTTGTAACGTAGTGAAACATACCCTTTGCAAATTGTATACACACACACACACACACACACACACACACATATATATATATATATATATATATATATATATATATACATATATACATATATATGTGTGTGTGTACTACTTTTATATATATATATATATATATATATATATATATCCGTTGTCTGTTACAGCTGATTGCCAACTGCGCGAAGGAAGCCAAAAATACACCTTCATTCTAGGGACCATTGAAATGAAGTGTGCCCCGGCCACTGTCTTCAACCTGACACTGTGCACATGCGTTCATGATCCGGACGTGCGTGAGTGATGTCATTGTACTATCTCTTTAGAAATGAGTCACCCACAGAAAACGGCTACTTCAAGGGAGTGTATTTAAATTGCTCATTTATTTTACGGCAGCGAAACTAAACATGCCTACTTAAACTTTGACCTCAGAAAGTAAATTACAAAACGCTTTTTTGAACTTGCCCAAATATTCAGAGTCATAGAAAATGGATTAAAACAAGGAGGCAAGTGATGTGCACACACCGGGGGCCACTTGATTCACAGTTTGAGGTTCTAACCATTGCGCCATGTAGCTGTATCAACATGTTGTAAATTTATCAACGGTTCTCTTTTAGTAGACCCGACCGAGGAAAAAGTACAGATAATCAAGGCAGCGTCTATTAGAAAAAATCTCTCTCTCTACTTTCTCTCTGTCTCTCTCTCTCTCTCTCTATCTATCTATCTCTCTATTTTTTCTCTCTCCCTCTGTATCTCTATCTCTCTCTCTCTTTCGGTCTCACTCCCCCTATCTCACTCCCTCGCGCTCTCCCTCTGTTTGTTTTTGTCTGTCTGTCTGTCTGTCTGTCTGTCTGTCTGTCTGTCTGTCTGTCTGTCTGTCTGTCTGTCTGTCTGTCTGTCTGTCTGTCTGTCTGTCTGTCTGTCTGTCTGTCTGTATGTCTGTATGTCTGTCTGTCTGTCTGTCTGTCTGTCTGTCTGTCTGTCTGTCTGTCTGTCTGTCTGTCTGTCTGTCTGTCTGTCTGTCTGTCTGTATGTCTGTCTGTCTGTCTGTCTGTCTGTCTGTCTGTCTGTCTGTCTGTCTGTCTGTCTGTCTGTCTCAATCTCTCTCTCTCTCTCTCTCTCTCTCTATATATATATATATATATATATATATATATATATGTGTGTGTGTGTGTGTGTGTGTGTGTGTGTGTGTGTATGTGTGTGTGTGGGAACCTGTATCCATCAATTCTTTATTTAGTTAACCTTTAATGTCAGCCTTATGCGTGATCAAATTATGAATGTGATATACACACACACATATATATATATATATATATATATATATATATATATATATATATATATATGTGACGTGTTCTAACGAAATGAGTCGTATGTCCAAAAAAACAAATTGAGTTAGTCACACCATTGGAAAGAAGATGTATTAATCTTTCCAACGGTGTAAACATTATGGAGATATTTCACACAGAGCCAAAGTTATTGGACGCTGAACATGACTAGGGTAGAAAGTTGCAAACGGAGAAAAACGCATTTGAAGTTCGCGGAACATAAACACAGTGTCGAGTACATTGTCGATCCAAAATCGGCCGTTTTGCTTCTATTACTCCATTTGATGAAAACTAAATAAACTACCAAGGCATGTTCGCTGTCGAAGATATATCATGCTAACTGTTTACTGAAATTATTACAACATAATCCGAGTATTTAACAATGTTTTGTAGCAGCGACCCGATCAATTCCACGTTGTTTACGGCTAGCGAGTGCGCACTGCGCCTGCGCGCACAGCTCTAAGCCAATCAGGGCCCCGCTCCTCATGGCGTCTAGTGACGTTTATTCACAGATAGGCTTCTCGCATTAAGCGCTGCTATTGGCTTACACTGACGTCAGTGGGGATTTCTACTACACGAATCCGAAAGAGGGCGTCCAGGGCTTTCCTGTAGTACCAAATAAGTCCGCCATGCGTTGAGGGAAACCCCAAAGAATGCGACATGAACTAGTGTGATTTATCTGTTCTATTTTACGAAATTCATGCGTGAAATGTTACGTAGTGTGTCTAAAAAGGCTATAAAATGTACTAAATAATAATATAAACGAGAAATAAGCATTGCCAGTTGACAAAGAAGATACCAAAGTATACTTTGGTGACAAAAAGTCAAAATCGTCGAAATTCATCGTTGCATGTTTATGCGGTGTTTTCTCGAAATCAAGTTCGCTGACATACGACTCATTTCTTTAGAACACGTCACACACACACACACACACACACACACACACACACACACACACACACACACACACACACACACACACACACACACACACACACACACACACACACACACACACACACACACACACACACACACACACACACACACACACACACACACACACACACACACACACACACACACACACACACACACACACACACACACACACACACACACACACACACATATATGTGCGTGTATGATATGTGCGTGTTTATGGTTGAGAAAGAAGGAAATTGTATTTGTAAATTTATCTTATTTCCATTGTCGCCGTCGAATACAATTTTATGAACACCTATAAACAATAATAAATCCAAACAATTCACATAGATATGTAAACGGTGGCTAAAATTATTACACAATAACATAATATAAAAGAAAATACATAAAACAACTACATAAATAAAAACACTAAAATACAAATTCGCTGTCATCTTTCACCTTTATTTGGCTCATTGACATAATCTTACATATTTTAATATGTTTTTGTTCATGTTTTTGTTTGTACATGTAAAATCATCTTATTTCCGTAGTGGATGTCGAAGAAAATATAAATAGCACCTGCTTTGAATAATCAAAAATAAATCCAAGCATATCACATGAACATGTAAAATATGGCTACATTAATTAAATAGTATCCTATTATTTAAGTAAATACTTAAAACAACCAGATAAATATAAATAAATTCCTCTTTCACCTTTTTTTTGGCTCACTGAAATATTCTTACATGTTTTTAAATATATGTTATTGTTGAATGGATTGTGCCTCACATGGTATTCCTTTCCACATTTTAATCTGATATAATTTAAAACATTTGCTAACATGACATTTGATATGTGGTACAAATTGTCTAGTATTATTTACATCACACATGTTTGACGGAGTTTAATTATAAACAAAAACGTTACACATAAAAAGAGGGCTAGATAGTCTACTTTTTGTGTGTAGATAATTTCATTTCTTAAAAAGCACGGCATCTTATATGGTGCCTACAACCATATTTAAACAGGTATCTAATTTTATTTTGATTTGTCTACAATTTATTTATGACTATTGCTTTAATTTGCTATCACACTGTGGCTGCAATAATGACGAACATAACATTCGTCTTTCGTGTTCTCCAAAGAAAGTTTCTTTTCTGTATATAAACTTTAATTTTGCATTGATCTATGAACTATATATTTGCCCTTAGACGAACCATTCATGTCCTGATCAACAGAGTTACCTTGATAGTTAACCATTAATGCTGTTTCTATGTTAACACCATTGCAGGAAATGTGCATGCTATCCGCTTTTACAAGTCGAATTTTCGATGCAAAGAATAAATCCTCTATTTTCCCTAAATGATTGGAGAGCTTGTTTTCTTCTAGCCATCCACATAATGACTTTACTTCAACGTTAAATGTACTTTCAATTGTTTTTGACATTTCCCACTAACCAACAATTTATAATTTCAACCATATTTTTGACCTATTAATGTTTTACACATATATATATATATATATATATATATATATATATATTTATTTATATATATATATATATATATATATATATATATTATATATATATATATATATATATATACATTAATAATTTGATAATATTAAATTATAGTATTTAATTAACCAATTGATGGCTACAGGTATCTAAACACGCGTGCGCACACACATATGTGTATATATATATATATATATATATATATATATATATATAATTATATACACACATCAATACCATACACATTTTTCAAGTGATGTTATTTTCGATATATATATGTACATATATATATATATATATATCATATATAAATTATATATATATATATATATATATATATATATATATATTATATTATATAATATGTATAATGTATAATTATATATATATATATATATATATATATATATATATGTATATATATATATTTATGATATACAATAACGATAATGCAGAAATTACTATCCCATAAATTAGTTATACAAATATTACTAATACTACACAAAATACTGTCTCGTTAGAAGTAGCTAATTTAAACGAATGTGTGGAGTTACAGTGTCTGACGAATGGTTTCAGGCTACATGTTTCCTGATACAGACACCGAGGGAGTCCTCCTACCGTAGTTCTCCGAGTTGTGGGGCTGAACCTCGTGCAGTTTTGTAGGTATCCACACAACCGTGTTTATAAAAGGTTTATGTTTACCTTTACGCCTGACAGATTATGTTTACTCTTACGGTCTGACAGTTTAAGTTTACTCTTACGGTCTGACAGTTTAAGTTTACCCTTACAGTTTGACAGTTTAAGTTTACCCTTATGGTCTGACAGTTTAAGTTTACCCTTACGGTTTGACAGTTTAAGTTTACCCTTATGGTCTGACAGTTTATGTTTACCCTTACGGTCTGACAGTTTAAGTTTACCCTTACGATCTGACAGTTTAAGTTTACCCTTACTGTGTGACAGTTTATGATTACCCAATCGGTCTGACAGTTTAAGTTTACCCAATCGGTCTGACAGTTTAAGTTTACCCAATCGGTCTGACAGTGTAAGTTTACCTTTACGGTCTGACAGTTTAAATTTACCCTTACATTTACTCTGCCTGAATAATTTACATTTTTACGCAAAATCCATAATAAAAGAACATGTTGTTTTGCATCGAATAACTAACGAAATGGAAAATATTTGAAATATTTAGCAGCATGTTTATTGTGAAAGAGCTTTGACATACTACTGCCATTTGTTTTACTTTAGATGGAAAAGAGAAAAACACAGTAACACTTCTACGGAGAAATCGGCGTGTGCTTGTCACATGACGTACACGATACACCAACCTTATTGCGCTGGAAATCAACCACAAGAATCACGAGTGCACCTTGTTTGAAGAGAATATGCCTGATAATTTAGTTGGCACACGGCAATGTGTATTCAAACTTACAGTGTAACTTCTCAATTAACTCAGCATAAAGCGAACTAATCGATTCAATATCTAAATTTGGATCTGAAAACATAGTCCAATGTTGATAAGATATTTATAGTCCTGCCATACATCTATAGTCGTAGCCATGCTGTAAATGCTGGTGCTTAAATGCAACACGTTTGTATTATTGCTACCGGTGTAACGTTACAATAAAATGTATTATTATATTGATATATGTATTGGTTATATTATTTATAATGATATACTGATGCAAATTCTACGTTGTGGTATATTAACGAATCTGGTAAAGACATAGACATATCGTCAGCATTCCTTAATATGAACACGTAATATGTGTTTGCTTATACAATCTTTACCAAAAATACCATTCAAATACCATTGAATCGTTCTAGGGGGTACTTATTATGGCCAAGGGTATTTGAATGGTATTACAATTATTATATTATTTTAATGATACCTTGATGTCCCTGTGAATAATAACTTCGTCACTGATCAATGGTATTTGAATGGTATAGGGGGTACTATGGCCAAGGGTATTTGAATGGTACTTCAATGGTACGTTGGGTGGTCTCTGGGAGTAAACCTATCCGTTCTGTTCAATGGTCCTTGAATGGTAATTTGAATGGTACTAGGGCGTACTGTTGCCAAATGTATTTGAATGGTACTTGATTGAATGGTGTTCTGAATGGTCCAATGGTTTATTAAAAAATTGGTCCAATGGTATCCTGAATGATACTAGGAATATCGTTCAGTTGTATTGATAGTCACTATTCATATATATATATATATATATATATATATATATATATATATATATATATATATATATATATATATATATATATATATATATATATATATATATATATATATATATATATATATATATATATATATATATATATATATTTTGTGAGTGTGTGACGTGGCAGGTCAAAACCAAGCTTTTGTAGGCAAGTTGATAATTCCATATTATTATTGATCCAATTATAGGAGATGAAGAGCTTTAACATAAAAAATAATACCAAGATGAACACTCTATCTTATGTATGGGCGAAGATATTCCACTTCAGATGCATAAGTTCATGGAATGTCACTTCCGAGAAAATGAGCTCTTAAAGTGATCTGTCGTAAAAAGTGATATCGTGGAACATTACCATAGCAACCACACATTTATAATGCTCCAATTATCCTGACATTTTGCATAGACCTAGAGGTGGTGTGTAGTTTTTGTATAATTAGGAAATATTAACCCTGCGAACGCTCAGGGCCGATTAATCGGCCCGACCGAGACAACTTCCTTTTTTCATGGGAACCATCTTCCCCGTTATCATGGGAACCATCTGCGCCGCCTTCATCGCGAAAATACATCGACCCGTCATTACGTGACGACGGGGTAGGTCACCCCGTCGTCACGCAAACGGAAACGAGGCTACAGCAGCAAGTCACGTCAGATACATGGTCCTGCTACATCGCCAGCATCAAGCGACACTGATCCCGACCTGGATATTGTAAACGCCGTGTCATCTAACAGATGCCGAGTTTGTGTTTGTAGATCCACCACCGAACGAAAGACAACAGCATCAAGAAAAGCCTTCGATTTGGCAACCGCTAACAATGGGGAGTGCGTTGCGAGACGAAAGCTTTACGCCGGATATGACGCCAATGCCGTTGTGTCACGCTGCCGTCGACATCATTGCTTCGTTCGAGAGGTCTTCAACCACCAGCTTCGACTGCAGCAACATGTCCAGTCATGCAAATCAGAAAAGACATACGCCCAGTCACAAATAGCGCTCAGAGCATAAAAATCCTACTATGGAAATAGTCATAACAGCGACTGTTCAGGACTGACTGGTGGCGGACATTGCAACTGCGCTGTGCTGGAGCAATTATGTGGCAGAGCATCTCTCGTATAATCATACCCAAATCAGGTATAGGCATACCAAGAATGGTATAATCATACCAGGGTCGGGTATAATCATACCAACTTAGGGTATCATCATACCCATGTTCGGTATACTCGTACCCATGTTGTAATCATACCAATGTAGGGTGTCATCATACCCATGTTCGGTATACTCATACGCATATTGTAAACATACCAATGTAGGGTATAATCATGCCAATGGTATATTTAGCCGTATAAAACCAAGGTCGGACATACTATCCATGAAAGGTATAATCATACCCATATAGCAGAACGCCTATGCAGTGTACCACGTTGATACGCCGCCTACAGTCACTCTGATGAAGCGCCCTCCGTAAAATGTGATGGCAATCTCTCAGCTGTATTGCGTGCTATCCGTGTTACTGATTTCAGCGGTTGTCATTACACCCATGCGCATAACAGCAACGGCGACCGAGGGACCGTCAATCTGATTTATGTCGACTAGTGACTAATATTATGGCGCCAACTGGTGCCTCTTGAGTTCTTGTTGCAGTGGGACCGACGCAATAATAATCGCTCTCCAATGCGGGCGTGAGGTTAACCATGCGTGGCGCCGCCGGACGGTCGACTGGATTACTGCTTGGTCGAGACGATGTCGTCACAGATGTTTCCGACCACTGCGATGACGTGCAGGACGCGAAGACGTTGTCAGGGCAGTGATGGATGCGAGATGCGAAGTCAGTGGCTATTCTGCCGGTGTCATAGACAGTTGTATTTGGCGGAGTAACAGAGCATGCAAACATCGTGGACGTCCGTACAACGATGTGAGGACCTCAGACTTCACCTGCGTAGACGCTAACAAATATGTGTCGTGGAACATTCCGGGAAAACTATTTCGGCAAATGTGAACATTCTCTCGTCTGGTTGTATACAGACTCGTGCCAGGTGGTGGTTTATACACCAAACGTGAACAGTAATTATTATTATTACCATAAGATTCGCAGACAAGCAGTGACACTGTACCGAAAATGACTTTCAACAAGTCTCCATGCTACAAGCAAACTTTCGCACAAGTGTGAACTTTAATAATTGCGTGAACTGTTTTATTAATTGTATTTAATGGATGCTTTTGTATTTGTTCGTTTATATGTTATAGACGTAGGGTAATGTTTCATTATTTTAAAAAAATTAAAGCCAAATTTAAAAAAATCACCGGGGTTCCCCTGGTTGCATCATAAAAATACATAGTCTGCAGGTGTGGCGGGGCCCGTCCCACGGTTACGTTCCAGCGGTTTCTCCACTCTAAAATATATAAGGATGGAAGAATGTGGCAGGGTCCTAACTAGTCACTAACTCTGCAATAACTTGTTACAGCGGTTTCTCCACTCTAAAATATATAAGGATGGAAGAATGTGGCAGGGTCCTAACTAGTCACTAACTCTGCAATAACTTGTTACAGCGGTTTCTCCACTCTAAAATATATAAGGAGGGAAGAATGTGGCAGGGTCCTAACTAGTCACTAACTCTGCAATAACTTGTTACAGCGGTTTCTCCACTCTAAAATATATAAGGATGGAAGAATGTGGCAGGGTCCTAACTAGTCACTAACTCTGCAATAACTTGTTACAGCGGTTTCCCTACTCTAAAATATATAAGGATGGAAGAATGTGGCAGGGTCCTAACTAGTCACTAACTCTGCAATAACTTGTTACAGCGGTTTCCCACTCTAAAATATATAAGGAGGGAAGAATGTGGCAGGGTCCTAACTAGTCACTAACTCTGCAATAACTTGTTACAGCGGTTTCACTACTCTAAAATATATAAGGAGGGAAAAGTGTCGCAGGGTGTTAACTGGTCCTTAAATCCGCAATGTAGTCCGTATATAAGTACGCAATTGTACCCGTATATAAGCTGATGCACGCGGGTGCAGCAGAGCTGCGTATATTGGAACTTGAACGTGACGTATTGTCCGACTCGGTGGTATGGCGCAGCCACGCCTATAATTCGTGGCCAGCTACTGAACGATGCTAAAGTTGGATGCAATAAACACATGCATGCAATGATCCAGACGTGTCTTGCGTCCTTCCACAGTATCATCGGATAGCTGACAGATATTTCAAGATGGTGTATATTTATTCATGAGCACATGGGGTGACAGGTAGCTACACGCGTCATATTCCTGCCGGAGCAGAAGTAAACAACAAGATGGCGGACGTTCGTGTCGTAGAACTTTCTCGATGCAAATGTATACTTCGGGTTATCTAAAGTTACCGCATCTATGTTCCGACAAAACAACAGACATTATTCAAGAATATGACTATTATACTAGCTGAAATAGTTACAATGACTTTAGATCCTTTTTGGTCTGAAAAATCGACCATTTGTCAGCGCGACGCGGGTTTGCGCCGGAGGCGAATGTACCAGCGATCGGGCGGCCTAAAATGGCCTATCTCGATGTTGACAAAAACTCATAAAAATTAACTTTCTAAACGGATTTGATTCGTTTAGCAAGATTTAACAAGATTGCCACCTAGAGATTCAACTCTAGATGGCAGGGGACTAGGAAGCTATTTGGCTTATCGAGAGTCCAACCTATCTATCTAAGTATACCCCGCCCTTCTTAGGTATATGTCAATTTTATTTTTAAATATATTAACACTACTAGCACCTACACAATCAGCTGATAATATGTTCCATTCGTTTACTGTTCTTTGTGAAAATGAAAATTTCTAATATCTAGTCTACACTGCTTCTTTGCTAATGTAACTCCATGTCCTCTAGTCCTTCTCTCTTCCTTGACTGTGAAAAAAATATTTCTGTCAATATTTTCATACCCATTCAATATTTTAAACACCTCAATCTGATCTCCTCTAAATCTTCTGGTTTCTAATGTTGTTAAACCACATTCTTTTAGACGAGATGGAATACTTGACAGGACACTTAAGAGTATGTGTCTCTGTGAAAAAGGTCATAGACAATATAAATACCAACAATAGATGGGACACAGAAACAACAACTATCGGAGTCAAGTAGTCATCCGACATAAGGAGGGAGTCTCGGAGTGAGTACACCGAGCATTGAGTAAGCTCGGAGCACGGAGTTGTGAAAGCCTTGTGTCCACAGAACACCCTCCACCGCCAGCTGGTGCATCCACAGCGAGAAAGTAGAACACCTCAATCTGATCTCCTCTCAATCTTCTGGTTTCTAGTGTTGTTAAACCACATTCTTTTAGACGCATTTCATAACTAATATTCCTGAGTTTTTGTATCATTTTGGTTGCTCTCCTTTGTACTCTTTCTAGCATATCAATATCCTTCTTGCGATATGGCCTCCATGCTTGTATACAATATTCTAAGTGAGGCCTAACTATTGTTTTATACAGAGGTATTATTAGTTCTTTTTCTTTGTACACTATATTCCGCCTAATTAATCCAAGAATTTGGTTTCCCTTCGCTGCTGCAATTCCACACTGTTCTGATACCTTCATGTCAGCACTAATAGTTAACCCTAAGTCCTTTTCCTTTAAGGTAGTATTTAGTACAGTACCACCCATTGTATATTGTGCATCTTCATTCCCATGTCCTGTGTGGAGGCACTTACACTTTCCAAAATTAAACATCATTTGCCACTTCTCAGACCATTCTATCAACTTATTAAGATCATCTTGTAAATGCTGTCTATCTGCATCACTTTTAATTTTCCTAAACACTTTTGTGTCGTCCGCAAACTTCAAAACCTTGCTTGTTATGTCATCATCCAAATCATTGATATATATTAAGAATAAAATAGGTCCCAGTACTGATCCCTGCGGTACTCCACTCAAAACCGATTTCCAGTTTGAAACCTCCCCATCAACTACTACTCTTTGTCTTCTATCAATAAGCCATTTTTCTATCCAGTTGATCATACCATTTCCTATGCCATGGGCCTTTAGTTTAAGTAGTAGTCTTTGGTGTGGCACTTTGTCAAAGGCTTTTTTTAAATCCAAATAGATTATATCTACTGGTGATCCCTCATCTACACACTTTGTGACATCTTCCAAAAAACATAACATATTTGTTAAGCATGACCTCGCTTTTAAAAACCCGTGTTGAGATGGGTTTAACAATTTATTTTTAACAAGAAAATCAACCAGGTGATCTTTAATTATTCTTTCTAATAGTTTGCAAATCACCGATGTTAAACTCACTGGTCTATAGTTCTCTGACTTGTTTCTCGAACCTTTTTTAAATAATGGTATAATGTTTGCTTCCTTCCATTCTAACGGAACAATTCCCTCCTCTAATGACAAATTGAACACTGTTGCATGCTGATTTGTTCTACAATTTCCAATAGTAATTTGGGAGGAATCCCATCCACTCCAGGTGATTTATTATCCTTCATATCTCTTATTTTCATAGCTACAATTAGGTTACAATTAGTTGTCCTAAATAGTCAAACTCTCTCCCTTCGAACTTAGTCTCAAGTACTGGTAATATACTAATACCTTCCCTGGTAAACACCGAACTAAAGTACTCATTTAGGTTTTCTGCCATTAAGAATCCCTCTGTTATTATGTTTCCATCACTACCTTCTAGAGGACCGACCTTATCCTGAACTTTCTGTTTACTTCGAACATACGCATAAAAACTCTTGCTGTCATGTTTTATATTAAAAGCTATTTTCTGTTCGTAGCTTCTCTTTGAATTTCTAATTTCAGCTGTAGCTTGATTAAGTGCTTCTTTATAAATGCTATAGTCTTCTTCACTTCCGGGATGTCTATATTCTTCCACATCATTTGCTTGTACTTGATTTTTCTAATGGCTTCCTTCGATAAGTGTTTCTTCTTTGACCGTTTCCCTGTTTTTTCAACGGAACAAATTTGTCAACGACGCAGTCAATTTCACTCTTTAAAATATTCCAGCATTCTGTTGCTGTCTTATTCTTCAGTGTTTTATTCCAGTCTATCTTTGCTAAATATTCCATCATGTCCTTATATCTTCCTTTGTGAATTTTTTTCCTGTTCCTTATTTTTCTATTCCGTTCTCCCTTTACTTTGATGATAAAATGTATCTGGTTGTGATCACTACACCCCAGTGGCTCACATATCTTCACATTATCAACAAATTCCTTCTGTGAG
>JAODUO010000171.1:40000-57500 GCA_025642075.2 Ridgeia piscesae | reverse complement strand
TCAAATGTTTAATATATATTCATGTACATTTTGTTAAAATATGTTCAGGGCGTTAGAATTTCGATGAGTTGTTTGCATAATAATATGGTTGCATTTACAATGATATAATTGTCGTGTCGTTGGCAGTATGAACCAGCTAAGCAGTGAACAGTTGTAATTGTTGTTTCAGTGAAAGGCGACGCTTGTCCAGGCGGGTGAAACTGAGTTTCTCTAAATTAAAGCTATAGTGAATCGGAAATAATAATCAGTTTTTTCCCCTTTGTTATTGTTATTACTATTATTATAATTATAAGTTGTAGTAGTCGTACTAGTAATAGTAGTAGTAGTAGTAGTAGTAGTAGTAGTAGTAGTAGTAGTAGTAGTAGTAGTAGTAGTAGTAGTAGTAGTAGTAGTAGTAGTAGTAGTAGTAGTAGTAGTAGTAGTAGTAGTAGTAGTAGTAGTAGTATTATAATTCACATGATAGAGTTGGCTCATTGCAGACAAGGAATCATTCAAACTAATGTCACTATGCACACCTGTGTGTACATGAACATATAACAACATGGAAACAACTACAAATAAATCATTGTGTTTTATGTTTCAGTGAAAACCAACGACAGCTACCCTGGTAATATTTTTATTAATACTTAGACAAATTACTTTTAGATAAATAATATTTTAATAACAGACAATAACTGTTTTTTTATAGCAAGTCCCTCCTCTATAAAATTATGTTGTTTCTTCTTCTTCTGTTTCATATGATTCTTCATGTTCTTGTTTTTATGGGTCGTCCTTTTCTTCCACTTTATTACATTTTGAGTCGGGGATCCACTTGACTTGAACCGTCATCTCCAAATAGCTTTATTCTTTCTCATGTTCTCCCTTTCTCGGTTGCCACAGAAACAAATTACCTTTTGCCAACATTCCCTGTTAATTATCTTTCGCCGTCTACGAACCAATTATGTTTCTAATGTAGCTAATCTCTTCACGCGCCTTCCAAGTAGTTGTCCTCTCTGTCATAGAGTGCGACAACATTTCCAGACGTTTATTGGATCGAATGATTTTAGCGTAAATATACTCCCAACAGTAACCATAATCCTAACATAAAATAATAAATATTACACGCAGCAACATGAACAATATGACAACTTATGTATGTCATTGCAGTGACGTACGAGGTGACGGTGACACTACCCAACGAGCAGTTTGTCGACAACATGAAGAAAAGCGACACTAAGGACTTCAAAGATATGCAGGCGAAATACTGTTACGCCGTAAGTGTGAATTCGCTTATTATGCAATTTGATTGCAACGTGAAAGGATAAAGATAATTAAGTACAGATTAACCTCCTCTAAAATGCGTTTTAATAATAGGCAAATAAAATGTTATAAGAAAACACATTATATTGTAGGCTCATTGCAGACAAGCTATCTTTCATACTAATGCTAAAATGCACTCATACACAATTTATTAAATGCAATTGCGCAAAATGTATATTATGTACAAACGCACAATCATACGTAAACACATCAATATGAAAAACTGCACAATATTAAATATCGATATTATGTACTTTCAGATCAATAAAGTCTTTGGCAGTACTTTGCTGAAATGTGTCGTTGATCAACTGAGGTAAGAGCTTCATTTATTCTGACGATGTTTTACTCATTTTATTCAGAAGACATTGTAATTGATATTCACGAAAGTTTGTTCACATTTGAACAATACCGAGGTGAAACTCACAAAGTGTAAATAATGAATTTAGAACATTGCAATGACAACATTGCGTCGGTCGATGTGTTGACCCCAAAGTTCTATCATAGCTGGCCCTTTCGCTCTGTCCCTACAAAAAAGACAGTTGCTTAAGCGATCACACATTATTATTATTATAACTGATCGATCATTCCTCGTCACTGAACGCTGACGCTGTAATTGGATTCTTATGTTAAGTAACTGAAGTGTTGGTACTGTTGTCGCGCTTATATTTTTCCGAACGCTATACACTTTCCGATTGATGTTTCTGCGCATGCGCGATAAATGTGAAAACATAAACGTGCAGCGAAACGACACAGCATTGTTGGTATAAATGCCACGGGCTGTTCGGTAACTCTCCTGTGATGATTACACTGAAGATTTGCTGTAAACTCTAACTTTCCGATTGACTTTGCACAGTAATTTTTTTCTCGTACTAAAACACGACCTTTGTGGTATTCAATACTCGTCATGTGTTTGGACAGTCAGTTTGTCTCGTACTAAAACACGACCTTTGAGGTACACAATAGTCGTCGTGTGTGTGTGGACAGTTAGTTTGTCTCGTACTAAACTACGACCTTTGAGGTATACAATAGTCGTCGTGTGTGGACAGTTAGTCTGTCTCGTACTAAAACATGACCTTTGAGGTATACAATAGTCATCGTGTGTGTGGACAGTTAGTTTGTCTCGTACTAAAACACGACCTTTGAGGTATACAATAGTCGTCGTGTGTGGACAGTTAGTTTGTCTCGTACTAAAACACGACCTTTGAGGTATACAATAGTCGTCGTGTGTGGACAGTTAGTTTGTCTCGTACTAAAACACGACCTTTGAGGTATACAATAGTCGTCATGTGTTTGGACAGTTAGTTTGTCTCATACTAAACATGACCTTTGAGGTATACAATAGTCGTCGTGTGTGGACAGTTAGTTTGTCTCGTACTAAAACACGACCTTTGTGGTATACAATAGTCGTCGTGTGTGGACAGTTAGTTTGTCTCGCACTAAAACACGACCTTTGTGGTATATAATAGTCGCCATGTGTTTGGACAGTTAGTTTGTCTCGTACTAAAACATGACCTTTGAGGTATACAATAGTCGTCGTATGTGGACAGTTAGTTTGTCTCGTACTAAAACACGACCTTTGAGGTATACAATAGTCGTCGTGTGTGGACAGTTAGTTTGTCTCGTACTAAAACACGACCTTTGAAGTATACAATAGTCGTCCTGTGGACAGTTAGTTTGTATCGTACTAAAACACGACCTTTGTGGTATACAATAGTCGTCATGTGTTCGGACAGTTAGTTTGTCTCGTACTAAAACATGACCTTTGAGGTATACAAAAGTCGTCGTGTGTGGACAGTTAGTTTTTCTCGTACTAAACTACGGCCTTTGAGGTATACAATATTCGTCGTGTGTGGACAGTTAGTTTGTCTCGTACTAAAACACGACCTTTGAGGTATACAATAGTCGTCGTGTGTGGACAGTTAGTTTGTCTCGCACTAAAACACGACCTTTGTGGTATACAATAGTCGTCATGTGTTTGGACAGTTAGTTTGTCTCGTACTAAACTACGACCTTTGAGATATACAATAGTCGTCGTGTGTGGACAGTTAGTTTGTCTCGTACTAAAACATGACCTTTGAGGTATACAATAGTCGTCATGTGTGTGGACAGTTAGTTTTTCTCGTACTAAACTACTACCTTTGAGGTATACAATAGTCGTCGTGTGTGGACAGTTAGTTTGTATCGTACTAAAACATAACCTTTGAGGTATACAATAGTCGTCATGTGTGTGGACAGTTAGTTTTTCTCGTACTAAACTACGACCTTTGTGGTATACAATAGTCGTCATGTGTTTGGACAGTTAGTTTGTCTCGTACTAAAACACGACCTTTGAGGTATACAATAGTCGTCGTGTGTGGACAGTTAGTTTGTCTCGTACTAAAACACGACCTTTGTGGTATAAAATACTCGTCATGTGTTTGGACAGTTAGTTTGTCTCATACTGAAACATGACCTTTGAGGTATACAATAGTCGTCGTGTGTGGACAGTTAGTTTGTCTCGTACTAAAACACGACCTTTGTGGAATACAATAGTCGTCATGTGTTTGGACAGTTAGTTTGTCTCGTACTAAACTACGACCTTTGAGGTATACAATAGTCGTCATGTGTGTGGACAGTTAGTGTGTATCGTACTAAAACACGACTTTTGAGGTATACAATAGTCGTCGCGTGTGGACAGTTAGTTTGTTTCATACTAAACTACGACCTTTGAGGTATACAATAGTCGTCATGTGTAGACAGTTAGTTTGTCTCGTACTAAAACACGACCTTTGAGGTATACAGTAGTCATCGTGTGTGGACAGTTAGTTTGTTTCATACTAAACTACGACCTTTGAGGTATACAACAGTCGTCATGTGTAGACAGTTAGTTTGTCTCGTACTAAAACACGATCTTTGAGGTATACAATAGTCATCGTGTGTGGACAGTTAGTTTGTCTCGTACTAAAACACGACCTTTGTGGTATACAATACTCGTCATGTGTTTGGACAGTTAGTTTGTCTCATACTGAAACATTACCTTTGAGGTATACAATAGTCGTCGTGTGTGGACAGTTAGTTTGTCTCGTACTAAAGCACGACCTTTGTGGAATACAATAGTCGTCATGTGTTTGGACAGTTAGTTTGTCTCGTACTAAACTACGACCTTTGAGGTATACAATAGTCGTCATGTGTGTGGACAGTTAGTTTGTATCGTACAAAACACTACCTTTGAGGTATACAATAATCGTCGTGTGTGGACAATTAGTTTGTTTCATACTAAAATACGACCTTTGAAGTATACAATAGTCTTCGTGTGTGAACAGTTACTTTGTCTCGTACTAAAACACGACATTTGAGGTATACAATAGTCGTCGTGTGTTGGACAGTTAGTTTGTCTCGTACTAAAACACGACATTTGAGGTATACAATAGTCGTCGTGTGTGGACAGTTAGTTTGTCTCGTACTAAAACACGACCTTTGAGGTATACAATACTCGTCATGTGTTTGGAGAGTTAGTTTGTCGCGTACTGAAACATGACCTTTGAGGTATACAATAGTTGTCGTGTGTGGATAGTTAGTTTGTCTCGTACTAAAATACAACCTTTGAGGTATACAATAGTCGTCGTGTGTGGACAGTTAGTTTGTTTCATACTAAAACACGACCTTTGAGGTATACAATAGTCGTCGTGTGTGGACAGTTAGTTTGTTTCATACTAAACTACGACCTTTGAGGTATACAATAGTCGCCGGGTGTGAACAGTTAGTTTGTCTCGTACTAAAACACGACCTTTGTGGTGTACAATAGTTGTCGTGTGTGGACAGTTAGTTTATCTCGTACTAAAACACGACCTTTGCTGTATACAATAGTCGTCATGTGTTTGGACGGTTAGATTGTCTCGTACTAAAACACGACATTTGAGGTATAGAATAGTCGTCATGTGTTTGGACAGTTAGTTTGTCTCGTACTAAAACACGACCTTTGAGGTATACAATAGTCGTCGTGTGTGGACAGTTAGTTTGTCTCGTACTAAACCACGACCTTTGAGGTATACAATAGTCGTCATGTGTTTGGACAGTTAGTTTGTCTCGTACTAAAACACGACCTTTGAGGTATACAATAGTCGTCGTGTGTGGACAGTTAGTTTGTCTCGTACTAAACCACGACCTTTGAGGTATACAATAGTCGTCATGTGTGTGGACAGTTAGTTTGTATCGTACTAAAACACGACTTTTGAGGTATACAATAGTCGTCGCGGGTGGACAGTTAGTTTGTTTCATACTAAACTACGACCTTTGAGGTATACACTAGTCGTCATGTGTAGACAGTTAGTTTGTCTCGTACTAAAACACGACCTTTGAGGTATACAATAGTCATCGTGTGTGGACAGTTAGTTTGTCTCGTACTAAAACACGACCTTTGTGGTATACAATACTCGTCATGTGTTTGGACAGTTAGTTTGTCTCATACTGAAACATTACCTTTGAGGTATACAATAGTCGTCGTGTGTGGACAGTTAGTTTGTCTCGTACTAAAGCGCGACTTTTGTGGAATACAATAGTCGTCATGTGTTTGGACAGTTAGTTTGTCTCGTACTAAACTACGACCTTTGAGGTATACAATAGTCGTCATGTGTGTGGACAGTTAGTTTGTATCGTACAAAACACGACCTTTGAGGTATACAATAATCGTCGTGTGTGGACAATTAGTTTGTTTCATACTAAACTACGACCTTTGAAGTATACAATAGTCTTCGTGTGTGAACAGTTACTTAGTCTCGTACTAAAACACGACATTTGAGGTATACAATAGTCGTCGTGTGTTGGACAGTTAGTTTGTCTCGTACTAAAACACGACCTTTGAGGTATACAATACTCGTCATGTGTTTGGAGAGTTAGTTTGTCGCGTACTGAAACATGACCTTTGAGGTATACAATAGTTGTCGTGTGTGGATAGTTAGTTTGTCTCGTACTAAAATACAACCTTTGAGGTATACAATAGTCGTCGTGTGTGGACAGTTAGTTTGTTTCATACTAAAACACGACCTTTGAGGTATACAATAGTCGTCGTGTGTGGACAGTTAGTTTGTTTCATACTAAACTACGACCTTTGAGGTATACAATAGTCGTCATGTGTTTGGACAGTTAGTTTGTCTCGTACTAAAACACGACATTTGAGGTATAGAATAGTCGTCATGTGTTTGGACAGTTAGTTTGTCTCGTACTAAAACACGACCTTTGAGGTATACAATAGTCGTCGTGTGTGAACAGTTAGTTTGTCTCGTACTAAACCACGACCTTTGAGGTATACAATAGTCGTCATGTGTTTGGACAGTTAGTTTGTCTCGTACTAAAACACGACCTTTGAGGTATACAATAGTCGTCGTGTGTGGACAGTTAGTTTGTCTCGTACTAAACCACGACCTTTGAGGTATACAATAGTCGTCGTGTGTGGACAGTTAGTTTGTCTCGTACTAAACCACGACCTTTGAGGTATACAATAGTCGTCGTGTGTGGACAGTTAGTTTGTCTCGTACTAAAACACTACCTTTGAGGTATACAATAGTCGTCGTGTGTGGACAGTTAATTTGTCTCGTACTAAAACACGACCTTTGAGGTATACAATAGTCGTCATGTGTTTGGACAGTAAGATTGTCTCGTACTAAAACACGACATTTGAGGTATACAATAGTCGTCGTGTGTGGACAGTTAGTTTGTCTCATACAAAACCACGACCTTTGAGGTATACAATAATCGTCATGTGTGTGGACAGTTAGTTTGTCTCGTACTAAACTACGACATTTGAGGTATACAATAGTCGTCATGTGTGTTGGACAGTTAGTTTGTCTCGTAGTAAAACACGACCTTTGAGGTATACAATAGTCGTCGTGTGTTTAATCAGTGCAGGAAGCGTCGTTGTGCTGTCGTCCCTAGACTTCGATTGGAACGACCTGACGGATTCGCTGAAGAAGAAGAAAACGTTGCCTGAACGTGACAACATCTACGCCTACATCAAGAACAAGATAGAGAGTAGCAACGTTGAGTTCTTGAAGGGCGCCAAAGCCAATACCCAAGTGGTTCCGAAAGAAGGTGTGTGTCTTCGACACTCGCATTTTCTCAAATTGTAGAGCATATTATTTACGTAAACACATTTAAACTAAATATATCAAAACGTTATATTCGCCTAAATGCATGTATTATTGCTTCAGTCGTGTTCAGGAAACATTGCTAGTTATCGCGGATATTTATTTTTATATCAGTCGCCTACTTGCTTTGTTGCTACTCAAAGACTTCTGGGATTGTGCGATGTCTGTGTTTCTGGCCAGTTGCAGCTAATTTAACAACTAGTATTTTCAAAGACGTGTGTTACTCTACCTTGTGAAAAAGAATCGCACTAATTGCAGTTTTGTAAAAAGAAAACTAATCCATAGGGAAACTGTACATCAGTTTACATAAGCGTATTTTATTTGGAGTAAATACTAATATCGGTTTTGCTGAACTACGTTTACAAGCCATGAATCTGAAAGCAAATGTGCCTCTGCTGTATTCCTTCAATAGGCAGTTGTACTTCAGAACTAGTGTCGTCACTGGTCTTTTGACTACTATGTTCGCAGTTTTTCATAATATTACCATAAAGCCAATGTTTAAAAATATTACACAGTGGCTTTATGAAAATAAAAAATGCTGAGAACACAGTAGTCGAAAGACCAGTGACGACATTAGTTCTGAGTACTATGTTCAAATATTAAAATTATATATTAATAAAGTTATATATATATATATATATATATATATATATATATATATATATATATATATATATATATATATAATGTATGTCGGTTCAGTCAAGTACACGTTGAAGCTCCACATGAAGGGAATGAATTGGACGGACGATCTTAATAACAAAGACACACCAGCTTACAAAGAGACAGCAACAAAGTACTGTGATGGGGTAAGTCGTCTCTTTGATGAATGGGACGAGGTAATTATTGGGTGAGAACATCTAGCACTCATCCGACGGTGTTCTCGTGTGAGTCATGTCATTGATGTGTTGATGCTTGGACAATTTCTCTTCGTTTCTCCAGTACACTAATTTGCGTAAACCAATATATGCAACAACAAATATGTACCGAACAGCTTTCGTGTAATAATTGCAACGTATCTGAAAATTTCCGGGTAATTTGCTGTTACGAGGTGATATGGGTGGAGGTTTGAGAAGTTCTAGAAGCCTGCGATGTATTATATAAGAACTACTTGTAACAACTGTTTCACTTCTACGAAGACGATTTAGTTAAAGTAAACTAAACGTATGCAGTTGCTATGACTTCAGGAAAATTAATAAAGCTATCTAACAAATAACGCAACATTTGTGTTCCGTAGATGAAGGAGGCGTTCAGTGACACAATGAACGGATGCAACGTTAAAGGCTTTGCGTAAGTACAACAACAGACAAAACACCAAATAACATTACCAAGCCACCCCTTTTTGACAATTGTATCGGTGTGGAAGGAACATCTTGTCAAAGTGTTACTTCCGGTTCCGCTTATATGTATTGGTCATGCGCGCCCAATTGAGCTACATGTATAATTAATACGTTGTATTGCTGCAGTCGCCGTTAGTCCAGTAACCTACGAGCTCAGTGGACACACATCGCCACTAGACAGGAGGAACTTAGTTCCCTCTCCCCCAAAGCTCACTGTTCCTTCGCTACAGATACAAGCCGAATGTAGGCTCTAACCTTTGGCTAGTCCGAGTATATATGCGGAATTACACAAACCGGAAGCGGAAATTATGCTCAGACCGGAACCTTTCTCCAGACCGATACACAGCCTTAACCATTAATGCCAACGTTGTAACCGGCGCCACCACAGGTACAACCATAATCACCCCCATCACAGTCACCACCGCCACCGCCACCGCCACCGCCACCGCCACCGCCACCGCCACCGCCACCGCCACCGCCACCGCCACCACCACCACCACCACCACCACCACCACCACCACCACCACCACCACCACCACCACCACCACCACAACCACAACCGCCACCGCCACCACAACCGCCGCCGCCGCCGCCGCCGCCGCCGCCGCCGCCGCCGCCGCCGCCGCCGCCGCCGCCGCCGCCGCCGCCGCCGCCGCCGCCGCCGCCGCCGCCGCCGCCGCCGCCGCCGCCGCCGCCGCCGCCACCGCCACCGCCACCACCACCACAACCACAACCACCACCACCACCTCCACATCCACATCCAACAACATTATTATATTACTACCACCTCGATTTCCACCGTTCCCACTCCACTACTAAAAACACCGCTAACGCCATTACCTCCATAAACAAAGCCACCGCATTTACATCCGCAACCCAAACCACCGCCATTACATCCGCAACCAACACCACCGCCATCACTTCTGCAAACACCGCTACTACCACACGCGCCACACCACTGTCGACACCGCCACTACGACAAGGACAGGTTTCATCGACGCTACCACAACCATCACCTCCATTACCGCCCTGACCGCCTTCACTACCATCACCACCACCACCACAATCATCATCATCGCCTCCATCACCACCATTGCCACCATCACTACTGTCACCAATATCACCACCATCATCACCACTACCACCATCACCATCATCATCATGATCATCACTACTGTGACCATCATCGCCAACAACACCACAATTATCACCATCACCGCCATCGCCACCATCATCACCATCATCCCCATAATTTCCCGACACCGCTGTCATCGGTCTGATGTAACCATGTGTTTTTTACTTTCAACATATCCTTTGTCAAATACAGCTGAGCAGGAAATCATGTGACAGTTTTATTTTTTGTTTCTTTTTTCAGAGAAGGCAGCGTGATTATAGACAGCGAACTGTCTTTCGATACTGTGAAGATGAAAGAGAAAGCGAAAGAAGACGGCGGTTCCCTCGACTTGGCTGACCTTGGAAAGGTCGTGCAGAAGGGACTCAAAAAGGCAGCAAGCATATTGGCCTTCTTCAAGGATAATGGTCTGGATGCAGAGAATATCACGATCAAGTCAGAAACAATAACGCCTCCACCAACCACTACGACAACTACTACAACAACTACGACTACTACTACTACAGCACCTGCTACATCAACTGCAGCAACAGCGAAAGCGGGGTCGACCTCCAAGAAAGATGACGCTGGAGAGGAATCCACAACCACTACTACACCAGCTGTATCAGATACACTTGTTGCTGCATAGAACGTACCTGGATACGACAGAGACCCCTAATCCAGAAGATAATGCTGAGAGCTCCACAACTACCACACCGAGAGGGAAGACGCCTAACCCCGATAATGTTGACAACTCCACAACTACCACACCGACAGGGAAGACACATAACCCCGATAATGTTGACAACTCCACAACTACCACACCGACAGGGAAGACACGTAACCCCGATAATGTTGACAGCTCCACAACTACCACACCGACAGGGAAGACACATAACCCCGATAATGTTGACAACTCCACAACTACCACACCGACAGGGAAGACACGTAACCCCGATAATGTTGACAACTCCACAACTACCACACCGACAGGGAAGACACGTAACCCCGATAGTGTTGACAACTCAACAACTACCACACCGACAGGGAAGACACGTAACCCCGATAATGTTGACAACTCAACAACTACCACACCGACAGGGAAGACACGTAACCCCGATAGTGTTGACAACTCAACAACTACCACACCGACAGGGAAGACACGTAACCCCGATAGTGTTGACAACTCCACAACTACCACACCGACAGGGAAGACATGTAACCCCGATAGTGTTGACAACTCCACAACTACCACACCGACAGGGAAGACATGTAACCCCGATAGTGTTGACAACTCAACAACTACCACACCGACAGGGAAGACACGTAACCCCGATAGTGTTGACAACTCCACAACTACCACACCGACAGGGAAGACACGTAACCCCGATAATGTTGACAACTCCACAACTACCACACCGACAGGGAAGACACGTAACCCCGATAGTGTTGACAACTCCACAACTACCACACCGACAGGGAAGACACGTAACCCCGATAGTGTTGACAACCCCAACAACTACCACACCGACAGGGAAGACACGTAACCCCGATAATGTTGACAACTCCACAACTACCACACCGACAGGGAAGACACGTAACCCCGATAATGTTGCACTCCACAACTACCACACCGACCCCCCCCCCCCCCCCCCCCCCCCCCCCCCCCCCCCCCCCCCCCCCCCCCCCCCCCCCCCCCCCCCCCCCCCCCCCCCCCCCCCCCCCCCCCCCCCCCCCCCCCCCCCCCCCCCCCCCCCCCCCCCCCCCCCCCCCCCCCCCCCCCCCCCCCCCCCAACTCACAACTACCACACCGACAGGGAAGACACGTAACCCCGATAATGTTGACAACTCCACAACTACCACACCGACAGGGAAGACACATAACCCCGATAATGTTGACAGCTCCACAACTACCACACCGACAGGGAAGACACGTAACCCCGATAATGTTGACAACTCCACAACTACCACACCGACAGGGAAGACACGTAACCCCGATAATGTTGACAACTCCACAACTACCACACCGACAGGGAAGACACGTAACCCCGATAATGTTGACAACTCCACAACTACCACACCGACAGGGAAGACACGTAACCCCGATAATGTTGACAACTCAACAACTACCACACCGACAGGGAAGACATGTAACCCCGATAGTGTTGACAACTCAACAACTACCACAGCGACAGGGAAGACACGTAACCCCGATAGTGTTGACAACTCCACAACTACCACAGCGACAGGGAAGACACGTAACCCCGATAATGTTGACAACTCCACAACTACCACACCGACAGGGAAGACACGTAACCCCGATAGTGTTGACAACTCAACAACTACCACACCGACAGGGAAGACACGTAACCCCGATAGTGTTGACAACTCAACAACTACCACACCGACAGGGAAGACATGTAACCCCGATAATGTTGACAACTCCACAACTACCACACCGACAGGGAAGACACGTAACCCCGATAATGTTGACAACTCCACAACTACCACACCGACAGGGAAGACATGTAACCCCGATAATGTTGACAACTCAACAACTACCACACCGACAGCGAAGACACGTAACCCCGATAATGTTGACAACTCCACAACTACCACACCGACAGGGAAGACATGTAACCCCGATAATGTTGACAACTCCACAACTACCACACCGACAGGGAAGACACGTAACCCCGATAATGTTGACAACTCAACAACTACCACACCGACAGGGAAGACACGTAACCCCGATAATGTTGACAACTCCACAACTACCACACCGACAGGGAAGACACGTAACCCCGATAATGTTGACAACTCCACAACTACCACACCGACAGGGAAGACATGTAACCCCGATAATGTTGACAACTCCACAACTACCACACCGACAGGGAAGACACGTAACCCCGATAATGTTGACAACTCAACAACTACCACACCGACAGGGAAGACACGTAACCCCGATAATGTTGACAACTCCACAACTACCACACCGACAGGGAAGACACGTAACCCCGATAATGTTGACAACTCCACAACTACCACAGCGACAGGGAAGACACGTAACCCCGATAATGTTGACAACTCCACAACTACCACACCGACAGGGAAGACACGTAACCCCGATAATGTTGACAACTCCACAACTACCACACCGACAGGGAAGACACGCAACCCCGATAATGTTGACAACTCCACAACTACCACACCGACAGGGAAGACACGTAACCCCGATAATGTTGACAACTCCACAACTACCACACCGACAGGGAAGACACGTAACCCCGATAATGTTGACAACTCCACAACTACCACAGCGACAGGGAAGACACGCAACCCCGATAATGTTGACAACTCCACAACTACCACACCGACAGCGAAGACACGTAACCCCGATAATGTTGACAACTCCACAACTACCACACCGACAGGGAAGACATGTAACCCCGATAATGTTGACAACTCCACAACTACCACAGCGACAGGGAAGACACGTAACCCCGATAATGTTGACAACTCCACAACTACCACACCGACAGGGAAGACACGCAACCCCGATAATGTTGACAACTCCACAACTACCACACCGACAGGGAAGACACGTAACCCCGATAATGTTGACAACTCAAAAACTACCACACCGACAGGGAAGACACGTAACCCCGATAATGTTGACAACTCCACAACTACCACACCGACAGGGAAGACACGTAACCCCGATAATGTTGACAACTCCACAACTACCACACCGACAGGGAAGACACGTAACCCCGATAATGTTGACAACTCCACAAACTACCACACCGACAGGAAGACACGTAACCCCGATAATGTTGACAACTCCACAACTACCACACCGACAGGGAAGACACGTAACCCCGATAATGTTGACAACTCCACAACTACCACACCGACAGGGAAGACACGTAACCCCGATAATGTTGACAACTCCACAACTACCACACCGACAGCGAAGACACGTAACCCCGATAATGTTGACAACTCCACAACTACCACACCGACAGGGAAGACACGTAACCCCGATAATGTTGACAACTCCACAACTACCACACCGACAGCGAAGACACGTAACCCCGATAATGTTGACAACTCCACAACTACCACACCGACAGGGAAGACACGTAACCCCGATAATGTTGACAACTCCACAACTACCACACCGACAGGGAAGACACATAACCCCGATAATGTTGACAACTCCACAACTACCACACCGACAGGGAAGACACGTAACCCCGATAATGTTGACAACTCCACAACTACCACACCGACAGGGAAGACACATAACCCCGATAATGTTGACAACTCCACAACTACCACACCGACAGGGAAGACACGTAACCCCGATAATGTTGACAACTCCACAACTACCACACCGACAGGGAAGACATGTAACCCCGATAATGTTGACAACTCCACAACTACCACACCGACAGGGAAGACACGTAACCCCGATAATGTTGACAACTCCACAACTACCACACCGACAGGGAAGACAGTAACCCCGATAATGTTGACAACTCCACAACTACCACACCGACAGGGAAGACACGTAACCCCGATAGTGTTGACAACTCCACAACTACCACACCGACAGGGAAGACACGTAACCCCGATAATGTTGACAACTCCACAACTACCACACCGACAGGGAAGACACGTAACCCCGATAATGTTGACAACTCCACAACTACCACACAGACATAGAAGACACCTATCCCCGATAATGTTGACAACTCCACAACTATCACACCGACATAGAAGACAAATAACCCCGATAATGTTGACAACTCCACAAATAACATTAACCCTATTGTTCATTTGTTATTATTATATGGGTTACCTATGTAAATACCGATTATGTCAATATAATACGTAATGTTATACTTCAACATTTGCGATTAAACAAAGAGCTAATCTAATGTATATCTACCACAGATGTGATGTACGAAGCTGTCATATATATTGCAGAATGTCATAACTATGAGTGCTATGTTTTAATATATCGCACTGTACACATCAATTATTAATATAAAAAAGCATGAATACGAAAATGTAATGTGTTGAATAATTTAAATCTAAATATGGATATAAAAGGAACAATTGTACGTGCGCATGCGTGCGTGTATGTCCGTGAGTTTGTAAGTGGATATACCGGCCTGTGTGTTCACGTGATATTGCACGAGCTTTTTGCAGATAGTGGTACATTTCAGGTTACTCATAAGTATTGCTACGCAAAGACATGTATAGTTCAGGCCGGGATTTAACTCGCCTAAGTTCGCTACCGTGACAAGTGTCCTTATCATGACACACACCATAACCTCTTCGCCATTAACACACCCCGCTTACCCCTACATACCGTTCCGTTACAACTCTGCTCACTATTTTAAAAAAATGAACTTACGCCCGATTATCGTTGCACCTACAACTCGAGCCCCTGAAAATAAAAGTTACCCATCCCCGTTTCAAAGTAGTATCGCCGAGACTCAGGGCTAGAGCGTCGGACTCTCGACTAAGAGGACCCGGGTTCGAATGCTGTGCTACGTGTGAAACCTTCGACAAGTTCTTTTCACTCTACATTGCTCCAGTCCACTCAGCTGTATGAAAGGATACCTGGTTTTAGACAGTGGTGAATATTTGTGTATGAGACGTCTTCGCGAAATTGCCGCGTGGCTGAATGCTTCCCAGAGAAGCCGCGATGGTCTTCGATTGAACAGGTCTGCCAGGGTGTAAAGTGTAAAATGCGCTTTGAGCAATCCTAAAGATTGGATACTGCTATATATAAGAACTTACCTTTTACCTTTTATTATATAACTCTGTCAAGCCGTCTTACTGCAATTCGAAAGAAGAAAACGAAGAAAGGTTCGCCTTCAGGAAACATCTTAAATTCTTTTAAAACTGTTCACCAATAGTTGAACATCCGCATTCAGAAATGGGCAACCACTTTCGATGACATAACTAAATGTGATATAATTATGATACTCGAGACTTGCTACGCTCTACAAATATCACAGACACAACATCGTGGCAAACGAAAATTACTCTTGCTACAAAATGGGATAGCTAGATAATGTATCCAGTTGCCGTACATTACATTTGTGAAGATATCGAGTTCACCTGCTTTTTACCATACTCTCTTAAATGTGCGACGTGAGTAAATTAATTTTACAGATCAACAGGGAAATCAAAAACTTTGATTACAAATTCCACACATTTCATAAGGGAACTATTAAAATATGAATTATGCTCATTTCAATAGCTCCTCATGACAAGAAATAAGCCCAATATATTACTACCGGGTCTCTCTGTTTCTCTGTCTCTGTCTCTCTGTCTCTCTGTCTCTCTGTCTCTCTGTCTCTCTGTCTGTCTTCTGTCTGTCTCTCTGTCTCTCTGTCTCTCTGTCTCTCTGTCTCTCTGTCTCTCTGTCTCTCTGTCTCTCTGTCTCTCTGTCTCTCTGTCTCTCTGTCTCTCTGTCTCTCTGTCTCTCTGTCTCTCTGTCTCTCTGTCTCTCTGTCTCTCTGTCTCTCTGTCTCTCTGTCTCTCGTCTCTCTGTCTCTGTCTCTCTGTCTCTCTGTCTCTCTGTCTCTCTGTCTCTCTGTCTCTCTGTCTCTCTGTCTCTCTGTCTCTCTGTCTCTCTGTCTCTGTCTCTGTCTCTCTGTCTCTCTGTCTCTCTGTCTCTTGTCTCTCTGTCTCTCTGTCTCTCTGTCTCTCTGTCTCTCTGTCTCTCTGTCTCTCTGTCTCTCTGTCTCTCTGTCTCTCTGTCTCTCTGTCTCTCTGTCTCTCTGTCTCTCTGTCTCTCTGTCTCTGTCTCTCTGTCTCTCTGTCTCTCTGTCTCTCTGTCTCTGTCTCTCTGTCTCTCTGTCTCTCTGTCTCTCTGTCTCTCTGTCTCTCTGTCTCTCTGTCTCTCGCCTCTGTCTCTCTGTCTCTCTGTCTCTCTGTTTCTCTCTGTGTCTCTCTGTTGTCTCTCTGTTGTCTCTCTGTCTCTGTCTCTCTGTCTTGTCTCTCTGTCTTCTGTCTGTCTGTCTCTCTTCTGTCTCTCTCTGTCTCTCTGTCTCTCTGTCTCTCTGTCTCTCTGTCTCTCTGTCTCTCTGTCTCTCTGTCTCTGTCTCTCTGTCTCTCTGTCTCTCTGCTCTCTGTCTCTCTGCTCTCTCTCTCTGTCTCTCTGCTCTCTCTCTCTCTGTCTCTCTGCTCTCTGTCTCTCTCTCTCTCTCTCTCTGTCTCTCTCTCTCTGTCTCTCTGTCTCTCTGTCTCTCTTCTCTCTGTCTCTCTGTCTCTGTGTCTCTGTCTCTGTCTCTCTGTCTCTCTGTCTCTCTCTCTCTCTCTCTCTCTCTTGTCTCTGTTCTCTGTCTCTCTCTTCTCTCAGTCTCTCTTCTCTCTCCTCTCTCATCTCTCTTATCTCTTCTCTCTTATCTCATCTCTCTGTCTCTCTCCTCTCCTCTATCTCTCTCTCCTCAGTCTTCTGTCTCTCAGTCTCTCTGTATCTCAGTCTCTCTTCTCTCTGCCTCTCTCTCTCTCTCTCTCTTTCTCTGTCTCTCAGTCTCTCCTGCGTATATATATAATAAAAAATATATAATATAAATAAAATATAATATATAATATAA
>JAODUO010000171.1:0-30000 GCA_025642075.2 Ridgeia piscesae | reverse complement strand
AAAATAGTTTCGTTCCGCCGGTGTTTAAAAACCTGTCCCTTTAAAGGGATATTCCAGTCAATGAGAGGTTCACAGTATTAACTTACATGTATATACTCTATTGATTTTGCCTAGTAAATGTGCAGAAATATCGTTAATAAACAATTAGTTGTAGTTTAATAGTATCGGAAACATGCTAACTTACATTCAGGGCGCTGCCATTTTGAGTGACGTAAGTAAAATCGTTTACGTCACTGGCTCAATGTTGAAAAAGGCAAGGATTGTGATTGTAACTTCAGCAATCCGCGACGTACTGGATACACTGGCCAGTCAAAGGATGTTCTAATGTGCATGCGCCAGTGACGTAAACGGTTTACGTCACTGGCGCATAAGTCTCAAGATGGTAGCGCCCTGAATCCAACATGGAGTGTTTCTGGTACAATTATACTACAATGAATTGTTTATTAACGATCTTTGTGCACAATTGCTTTGGACAACCAATAAATTATATAGATGTAAGAAAATGGTGTGAATCTCGCACTGATTGGAGTATCCCCATCAAGCTGCCTATCCTCCTTAGATTCCTAACACCTTCATCCGTCCGTCGATATAACTCGCGCGTTGTCAGACGATTACGAGATTAATTAATCCCTTTATTTTTATTACGTTTACTATTATTATTATTATTATTATTATTATTATTATTATTATTATTATTATTATTATTAGTAGTAGTAGTAGTAGTAGTAGTAGTAGTAGTAGTAGTAGTAGTAGTAGTAGTAGTAGTAGTATTGTATTAGTATTAGTATTAGTATTAGTATTAGTATTAGTATTAGTATTAGTATTAGTACTAGTATTAGTATTAGTATTAGTATTAGTATTAGTATTAGTATTAGTATAGTATTAGTATTAGTATTAGTATTAGTATTAGTATTGTATTAGTATTGTTATTATTATTATTATTATTACTATAATATTACTATTACTATTACTATTACTATTACTATTACTATTACTATTACTATTACTATTACTATTACTATTACTATTACTATTGATATTATTATTATTATTATTATTATTATTATTATTATTATTATTATTACTATTGTTATTATTCTTGTTCTTGTTCTTGTTCTTGTTCTTGTTCTTGTTCTTGTTCTTGTTCTTGTTCTTGTTCTTATTCTTCTTCTTCTTCTTATTCTTCTTCTTATTCTTATTCTTCTTCTTCTTCTTGTTCTTCTTCTTCTTCTTCTTCTTCTTCTTCTTCTTCTTCTTCTTCTTCTTCTTCTTCTTGTTCTTGTTCTTGTTCTTGTTCTTGTTCTTGTTCTTGTTCTTGTTCTTGTTCTTGTTCTTGTTCTTGTTCTTGTTCTTGTTCTTGTTCTTTTCTTGTTATTATTTTTAAATTATTATTATTATTATTATTATTATTATTATTATTATTATTATTATTATTATTATTATTATTATTATTTTTAAATATATTATAATATTAATAATATTAATAATATTAATAATATTAATAATATTAATAATATTAATAATATTAATAATATTAATAATATAATAATATTAATAATATTAATAATATTAATAATATTAATAATATTAATAATATTAATAATATTAATAATATTAATAAAAATTAATTAACTCATTACTCTTGCTCTTGCTCTTGCTCTTGCTCTTGCTCTTGCTCTTGCTCTTGCTCTTGCTCTTGCTCTTACTCTTACTCTTACTCTTACTCTTACTCTTACTCTTACTCTTACTATTACATTATTATAATAATTATTATTATTACAATATTGTGCAATTGTTCAAGTTCACGCCTTTTCGTTAGCCTTCAGATGAAATAACACCAACATTAACATTAACATTAACATTAACATTAACATTAACATTAACATTAACATTAACATTAACATTAACATTAACATTAACATTAACATTAACAGTAACATTAACATTAACATTAACATTAACATTACATTAATTATTGTTGTTGTTGTTGTTGTTGGTGTTGGTGTTGGTGTTGGTGTTGGTGTTGGTGTTGGTGTTGGTGTTGGTGTTGGTGTTGGTGTTGGTGTTGGTGTTGGTGTTGGTGTTGGTGTTGGTGTTGTTATTTCATCTGAAGTCTAACGAAAAGGCGTGAACTTGAACAATTGCACAATATTTTGGGTATTTTGTGTTTTAAGATGACATACATCTTCGGTGGAACTCTCCTCAATTGTAAGATTCAACGACTGAGGTAAGAATATCTTATATGCTAATTGTATGATATGTCATTTTGTTGACGATATATCCAAAGTCAAATAGTGTTTGAATATTAATAAACGTTGTCAGCATAGTGAGTAATACCAAGGCTAAGCGTTGAAATTGTAAACAATTAATTAGTAAATAATTTACAAACACTGTGGAAAGGCTGTATTGTATAAGTGACGGGACTGACGGCAACACTCCTTGAAAGTCGACGCGTTCTCATCGTTCCCGAGAATGTTTTCAGTTCCTGCAGACAATCAACACATATTTACAGAGGTGGACATTTTGCAATGAAAACGCACACATTCCATTGTTTAAAAATATAATGCTCCGTCTGTATGTCGGCCTGTCCGTCTGTCCGTCTGTCCGTCTGTCCGTCTGTCCGTCTGTCCGTCTGTCCGTCTGTCCGTCCGTCCGTCCGTCCGTCCGTCCGTCCGTCCGTCCGTCCGTCCGTCCGTCCGTCCGTCCGTCCGTCCGTCCGTCCGTCCGTCCGTCCGTCCGTCCGTCCGTCCGTCCGTCCGTCCGTCCGTCCGTCCGTCCGTCCGTCCGTCCGTCCGTCCGTCCGACCGTCCGTCCGTCCGTCCGTCCGTCCGTCCGTCCGTCCGTCCGTCCGTCCGTCCGTCCGTCCGTCCGTCCGTCCGTCCGTCCGTCCGTCCGTCCGTCCGTCCGTCCGTCCGTCCGTCCGTCCGTCCGTCCGTCCGTCCGTCCGTCCGTCCGTCCGTCCGTCCGTCCGTCCGTCCGTCCGTCCGTCTGTCCGTCTGTCCGTCTGTCCGTCTGTCCGTCTGTCCGTCTCTCCGTCTCTCCGTCTGTCCGTCTCTCCGTCTCTCCGTCTGTCCGTCTGTCCGTCTTTCCGTCTGTCCGTCTTTCCGTCTTTCCGCTGTCTGTCTGTATTATAAATTGACTAACATATTTTATATATATTTGAGGCAGAGAAAACAAAACAATTTGATTAACGGTTGACTAATGATTGTATGGATTATTATCCCTTCCACAGAAAAGAGTCAATCACACAGCTAAACGTACCTGTTTACTTTAGAATAACAACACGTCACTGATGACGTGTTGAATAACAACTATGTATTGTATAACAACTACGTATTTCCAACAGTGAAGGAAGTGAAGGAAACCTTGTTGTGTGGTCGTCCCTGGAGTTTGACATGAACGATTTGACGAATGATATAAAACATAAGAGCAAATTGTATGAACGTCCGAACATGTACGGCCACATCAACTACATACAAGATGAGATTGTGAATATCTATACAACTATCGCCAAACCCGCCATCCAACTGGCGCCTTTTGCAGGTAAGCATCAGCACTCACCGTAACATATACTATGGTTGTCTGGCATATATTTCATTCAAATATAGTCACAGTTAAAACATAATTAAATCACGTAACACTCAACGGAATTTTTGTTTTATTCCTTCTACCACGTTCAGAATAAAAAACTCGCTATTGCTTTATTATATAACGGTGACACTGGACACTAAGTGGCGCTACGGGGGTCATGATATCAAAACATATATTGCTTGGGTTACTTGGGTTATTAAGTTAATTACTCTAATTGGCTACCGTTGTTCGGTTAGTGTAATAATAACTGTTTTTCAAAACCTGCCATTGCTTTATGTCTTAATTAGTAAGAACCTTAATTACGGGGTTTTCATTTGTGTAACATATGGAATATTAACAATTGTCACGCTTATTGCGTATTAACTGTACGTATCATCGGGTAATTGCAGTTCATTTTTTTAAACGCAAACATAGCCACACGTCTCTTCGACATCACGTCTACAAGTCTGTAACAAGTCTAACTATATATATATATATATATATATATATATATATATATATATATATATATATATATATATACAGTTTTCAGTTATCATCCTTAGCCGTAGCTTTACGTTTTACCTTTTCAGTGACCTACGACATAAAAGTGAAGATACCTCAAGAGAACTTTGTTGCCGAAATGAGTGACACGGACAGTGTGGACTTCATGCATATGCAGAAGAAATACTGTGACGCCGTAAGTGTCAATTGACTGATTTCTGCAAGGTCATAGGTAAAATTAGAAACTGGTTTATATAATGTTCCAGCATATGTAAAATTAATGTTCTACTTCTAGCATCCATAAAAATAAATGCAAATATACTGAATGTTCGAGTTAGAATTCGTTTTAACAATATACCAACAAAATATTATCATAAAACATACACGGAAGTGTAAGGTCATTATAGAAGAATACGTTGCTACATATATGAATGCATGTTGGTGTGCCTTAATCGTGGCCTGCAAATTTGCAGCTGTGCATGAATAGTACGTACAATAGTATACGCTTAAACGAACAGCTGTGCACACGCGCACGCATGTTTACATGAACACTTACACACACGTATATACACACTGTTATTTATAAATAATGATGTTCTTTCAGATGACAAAAGTCTTCGATGGCATTCTTGTCAAATGCGTGGTTTATCAACTGAGGTAAGAGATTAAGTTATGATAACAGTATGAGATGCTAGATGTAACTAAGTGTACGTAGACGACGTTCTGACCGTTACATTGTGTTTCGTATTCTCGAAATGATTCCCGCAAGTAGAAGCCTCTTAGAGCATGCTGGAACATAGCCTCTTTATAGACAAAATACCAGCTCAAACTAAGTTTCAGAAGTGTATGATTGTGTAGGGCGTACCGATACTTCATGACACTCTACTGCTCCAAACCCCACATTCGAGAAATTGTACAGGGCAGATTTCATCTGGTATCTGTGGTGGGCAAATTTTCTACGTGACAAAATCTAACAGACAAGTTATGAGGAGTTCCATAGGTGGCCTGGTCTCAACTAATCTTCTTCCTGGCATATCGTCCAGTTGAGCTGATGCCAGATGTATGGCTTTCCATTCCTGTGAACAACACCAGTGAGGCAGAGACAGGGACTCTGACGACTGGGCCACCAAGTGTCTCTATAAACACTGCCCAGGCTTGCGCCTTTCTGAGGTATATTTAAGGGTCACTGGTCAGTGACAGCACAGCACGGTAGGGAGCAGTCACGATTTATATTCCCAAGCCGATTGGCGTAGGAAACGGATTCTATGGGTTGCCTCCGAAGGTGAGAGCGGTCATCGTGTCCCACTGGTCAGCTACGGCCCGCCTCAAGCCGGGTAGACCCCGACCAGTAAGGTGCTGACCCGCCACGATCTGTCTGGCCACGGTCAGACCATCTCATCAACAAGATGATCGACAAATGCCCATCAAACAATTCATAGAAAGAAAACAATACACCAGCTCTTCGATTAGCACAATGTATGTGCCATATATCTTGCTGGACAACGAAAGTGTACATTATGCGAATGAGTCTGAATATTTAGTTTTATCATATTCAAATAAAAAATGTAGCGCTTTCAATAGCAGTATTTCGTTTTCAACAGTAACGGAAGCGTTGAAGTGGTGTCGTCCCTTGATTTTCTCTGGAAAAAGTTGAAGGATTTGGTGAACGACACCGCATCTGAGAAAATATACGCCTACATCCAGGCAACCATCGAGAGCAGCGAGGTTGACTTTGCTTTAATCTCCATTGCGGAGACAGGTGGGTTCATCTTCACACGAAATATTATTTTTGTTTATAGAACATATATTTTATATAATCGCATAATTTGAGTCATAAGGCGTAATGGCAACCTAAATGTGTTATTTTATCAAGAAAATGAACTGATAAATATACTATATTTGTGACAATAATATTCACTAGCTGACGTGTAACCCAACGACATAAATGCTCAGATATGCATGTACTTCATCAACTATTTGCAAAAATACACTAATATACCGAATATGTAGTTTTCGTTTTGATAAAATGCACTGTGCTTCTTGCGTAGTGACAAGCTATATAAGCTTATTTAATCGTATGCTTTTTGGGAACATACTAAAATTAGTTCGACCGAATTTGTCTGACATGTGTGTGAGTGGGATATGCCGTGATTTTGTAAGTAAAGCTGGAAGCAACTATACACCTGACGTATCATTTATCAATTGTTGTAAAAAAAACGCTGGTATTCCTACGACATAATAGCATCACTATTGTGTTATTACTATGATGGTTATATACAGCATACATACTTTACAGCATTCATCATTGAAATCAATGTGTTAGAAAAATGGTATGTATAGCGTTTATTGTAATCGTTTGCTTTGTTTTGGAATTAAACACAAAAAGATTAATAAAAACCAAAGGTAAAACAATGTACCTAATTCATAGTGGGTAGCGGAGCATAGGATGTTTTCGGTGTATGTACACAAATTGTGACACAACACTATGAATGTATATCATTGTTTTCAGGGCGATAATATTTCAATGAGTAGATTGCATAATATATTGGTAGCATTTACAACGATATCATTGTCGTATCGTTGGCAGTTTTACTTGTTGTTTCAGTGAAATTCGACGCTCCATGTCCAGGTGGGTGAAGCTGGTTTTTCGTAAACAAAAAACTGCAGTTAATCGGAAATTATAATCTGTTTTCCCCCTTTGTTTCTGGCGGGATCAGCTGTAACCTTCAATGATCCGTGTACTACACTCTGTTGTTATTGTTATTACTATTGTTATTAGTATTAATAGTAGTAGTAGTAGTAGTAGTAGTAGTAGTAGTAGTAGTAGTAGTAGTAGTAGTAGTAGCAGTAGCAGTAGCAGTAGCAGTAGCAGTAGCAGCAGCAGTAGCAGCAGCAGCAGCAGCAGAGCAGTAGCAGTAGCAGTAGCAGTAGCAGTAGCAGTAGCAGTAGCAGTAGCAGTAATAGTAGTAGTAGTAGTAGTAGTAGTAGTAGTAGTAGTAGTAGTAGTAGTAGTAGTAGTAGTAGTAGTAGTAGTAGTAGTAGTAGTAGTAGTAAGAGCAGCAACAGTAGCAGTAGCAGTAGCAGTAGCAGTAGCAGAAGCAGTAGTTGGTGTAGTAATAGTAGTGTCAATAGTAGAAGTAGTAGCAGACATTGTAGTAGTAACAGTAGTAGTAATATTACTGTTATTACTGCTACTACGTGGACGGTCCCATTCTCCCAACGATTCATTTGCGTGTATTACAGCCACTACTATTATTGGAATTATTGTTATCATAACCATGATTTTTATTATTATTGTAATTGTTATTATTATTTTAATAATAACAAAACTAATTATAATGATTATTATATATTACTATTGTTACTACTGTTATCCTCGTACGACCCTGGTAGCTCCTGTGTCCGTCGCGATATGCGAATATAATTGTGAGACATTTACTCGGTATGACTCGTACAGTCTAAACGTATTTGGTTCGCAAAAATAAATAAAATAATATTTTAGTGAGATAATTATCAACAAACAAAATGAACGCTATGACAACTGAGTTACGACTTTGCAGTGACCTACTATGTGAAAGAGACAGTTCGAAATGAGAGGTTTGACAAAAGTATGGAGAGCGAATATAGTCAGGAATACCAGGATATGCAGAGGTATCATTGTGATGACGTAAGTTATTTTATGTTCTACTTTTTTTACCATATCCGCAATCGTCGCCGCATTAGCCTGTAGATATCACTATTCGTAACAAAACCATTGCAACAGCTCTAGTAAGCAGCATACATGACTGCTGCACTTCCCTCTTTTACAATACTTCAAACAAGGATATAGCAAAACTTCAACTTCAAAATTGCTGACCAAGGGTAGTCACGCCTTCTCCTCATTTTTATCGCTCGGTTCCGGTTATGAAATCACTGCATTGGCTCCTGCGGATATGCTTCTTCACGTTATCTTCAACAGTTGTACACTATCTTATCATCCCTTCTCATCAACACAACCAGCGTATCTGAATTCGATGCCCACTCCAGCAAGACATTTCAAGCGGCAACAAATTTTTGAATCCGAGCTTTCTCTGTCGTTGCACCAACTCTGTAGAATTAGCTTCCTGCCTGTGTTAACCCTTTAGACCTCACGTCGGCTGTAGCCTGCCGGCTGCTTACTCCTCAAATCGGCCGTACCCGGCCGTATATATCAGCGTCCTGGTTTTATCTATTCCAGAGGCGCTCTCTGGAGGATACTTTTGAAACACATTTAACTTGAAGGGTTAACATATCAGCAATGCATTGTGGGTATTTGTGGCTACTGGGGCCGTATGCATGGCCAGGGACTATCTCTTGAAACTGGGTATAACTCGGTTGCGAGTTCGCTAATCCGGTATGCATGAGCACCGCATAGGCTCGATTTTAGGCTGTTGCCCGCACTTCGACCGCCTATTTCTAGGCTCGCTAGCTAGGATGTGTAACTCTTAGGCGGTGGTGAAAAATGGCGGCCGTGGTAGTTTGGAGAAGCAAACACAGGAGGAATTTGAAGCGAAATCGGGTATTCCGGGATAGGAGGAATCCAGTGGATATGTACGACGACGTGGAGTTATACGACAAGTTTAGATTTCGCCGACACGACATCCTTACAATCGTAGATGAACTGCGAGACGACTTAGAGTACCCCGACACGCGACACGGCCCCTTGCCGGCTACTCTGCAAGTTGTAGTGGCTTTGCGGATGTATGCAAGTTTGTTTCTTGGTGCCTGAGATCATCGGCATCGACCAGTCAACCGCATCCAGAACCATCTACCGTGTGACCAACGCTTTGGTCGCTCGGATGCATGAGTAGATACAACTACCGACGCAACAACAAGCCGACCGGCACAAGGCGAAGTTCCTCCGGCTAGCAGGATTCCCCACCGTGGTGGCATGCATTGACGGGACCCACGTCCGCACGAGCACGAATATGTCAACAGGAAGAATGTTCACTCGATAAACGTCCAGGTAACGTGTGATTTATCAAATAGTTTAAATTTCCCAAAACCTTTATGCTATGTGACTCTGTTGTAACATACTAGGTAATAACCTATTTACTGAACTATTTCTTGAAGTACTTGGAATGAATCTGTGTTTTTGCGTGTGCATGTGTGTACCAAAGCAACCATTGTAAAAGTATATGAATACATGATCAAACATAGATTTAAATACAACTTCATAATTGCAATATAAATAAATTGTATTAACTATTTGTAATTGTATTTAACACTACTTAAAATGAATTGGTTGTATAAATTTGTATTTAAATTCTTCCCTAAATTATTTGATTTTTTTTTCAAATAATATTTCAAATACTTTTATTTGAGTACGGTTATTATTAAATGTGACGTGTTCTAACGAAATGAGTCGTATGTCAAAAAAAATGAGTTAGTCACACCATCGGAAAGAAGATGTATTAATCTTTCCAACGGTGTAAACAGTATGGACATATCTCACACACAGCCAAAGTTATTGGACGCTGAACATGCCTAGAGTAGAAAGTTTCAAACGAAGAAAAACGCATTTGAAGTTCGCGGTCACATAAGCACACAGTCGAGTACATTGTCGATCCAAAATCGGCCGTTTTGCTTCTATTACTCCATTTGATGCATTCGAAATAAACTCCCAAGGCATGTTCGCTGTCGGAGATATATCAAGCTAACTGTTTACTGAAATTATTACAACATAATCCGAGTATTTAACAATGTTTTGTAGCAGCGACCCGACCAATTCCATGTTGTTTATGGCTAGCGAGAGCGCACTGCGCCTGCGCGCACAGCTCTAAGCCAATCAGGGGCCCGCTGTCAGCTCCTCACGGCGTCTAGTGATGTTTGTTCACAGATAGGCCTCTCGCATTAAGCGCTGCTATTGGCTTACACTGACGTCAGTTGGGATTTCCACTACAAGAATTCGAAAGAGGGCGTCCAGCGCTTTCCTGCAGTACCAAATAAGTCCGCCATGCGTTGGGGGAAACTCCAAAGAATGCGACATGAACTAGCGCGATTTATCGATTCTGTTTTACGAAATTCATGCGTGAAATGTTACGTAATGTGTGTAAAAAGGCTATAAAATGTACTAAATAATAATATAAACGAGAAATAAGCATAGCCAATTGACAAAAAAGATACCAAAACATACTTTGGGGACAAAAAGTCAAAATCGTCGAAATTCATCGTTGCATGTTTATGCGGTGTTTTCTCGAAATCAAGTTCGCTGACATACGACTCATTTCGTTAGAACACGTCTCAAATGAAGAGTTAGATTTCATTCGCTTTTCTTCAATCAAAATTTTCACTAGAGCATTTGAAAATTGACCACATGTTCTAGTAAGAAAGAAAACCATTATCACTGAGGTCATACCAATGAAAGCAGGGTAAATTGTCTAGTTGTCACCTGTGAGCAGCTTTGTTTTGTTACTAATAAGACTGCTAACACATATTTGCTCTGTATGGTCTGAGGGGAGGTAGGAGTTTCTCAAACAGCATTACTTGCCTACATTGTTGACATTTGACAGCATACCAACTGTAGCTATATAGGAATGTATCATGTAATAATGACACAAATATAATAATTATTATTCACTTATGTGAAATACCTATACACTGTACATTGTGAAACAGTTAATTTTGCCTCTTGTGCCAGTCACTGATGTTTCCTCTGATTAAGGTAGCAACCTTATTTGCACTGGCCACTTAATTCCAATTAGTAACACCATACACCTGCCCACAGCCACCAGCTACTATTGTTTGTTCAAGTGCTCCTTGCAGCTGATAGATAACACATGGCTACACTTTGAGGACAGTATAGTATATATAGAGATTCCTGCATGCTAGGTGTTTATTGCTTGAATGGAAAGGGTGTTTTTATTATGACAGATCAAGGGAATTATGTGGGATACTTGGATCTTATTACCTATGTTCACTTTTTGGTATTAGCATGTTTAATGCTATAAATGTGTTTAAATGCAAAAACATTCAGGTACTATTTTACTGTGTCATTTAAATTTAACAATAAAGTGCTGTTTGAAATGCATCAGTTACAAAAGAAATAATTTTATTTCACCCCGTGCTAATGACCACTTCTAAATAAAATTTAAGACACGGATTTGTTTCAAGCACAAACTAGTAATAACTACTCAACATAAAGTATAAAAAAAATTGACTCATGTATAAAAACATGCACATTAAATGAGTGTCATCTGTCTCTGTTGCAGTTGATATGTGATGCTGACATGAAGATTATGAACTGCACTGCCATTTGCCAAGTGGCCGGGTTCAGCGCAAGATTCCAGAATCCTGAGGGAATCGCAGCTGTTTGCAGCATTCGAGTCGCCACGAAAATCATTGACTGGTGTGTTTCTTGGGGACAGTGGGTATATATTCTCTCAACGATCATCAACACGCGGAATCAACAGGAATGGTCATACACAGATGCCCACTGTGTCAACATAGCTGTCAAAGTAGCAGTTAACTGCTGCTTTAGTGGCTCCACTTGCATAAACCAGCTGGCACCTGGCTCAGGCTGTGGTGGAGGTTCTGACAGAGGTGCAGGCATCACAGATGATGATACACCTGGAATGCCAAAACGTGTTCCTTTAGTAACTTATTTGAATTAGTACGTGTACTTTATTACGACATAGTCAATCATGTTTTCTGTAACTGAAGAATAGAGTCACTATACCTGTATGTCGCCATGGTTCAGTCTTACCCAACATGCTATTTACTCACATAATATACAAAATGTTCACTAGATGTATGTACACTCTCAAACATGTGTGTGTGTGTGTGTGTGTGTGTGTGTGTGTGTGTGTGTGTGTGTGTGTGTGTGTGTGTGTGTGTGTGTGTGTGTGTGTGTGTGTGTGTGTGTGTGTGTGTGTGTGTGTGTGTGTGTGTGTGTGTGTGTGTGTGTGTGTGTGTGTGTGTGTGTGTGTGTGTGTGTGTGTGTGTGTGTGTGTGTGTGTGTGTGTGTGTTTGTATGTGATGTGTAAGTATGATTATTGTTTAGAATTTAGAAGGTGACAGATCATTGTAGATGTGACAAAGTGTGGATATTGACCTCTGTCCTATTATGTAACTCTACCAGTCACCAACTTGGTCAACCACCAACTCTAGGGCTGACCATGCTCTTGTGTATTGCTATTGTAGTATAATTGCCCTGGTCAAGGATGCCGGCCACTTTATGGTGACTGCCTGTAACTTGAGTCCCCCACTCTGCTATTTTTATGATGGCTCTCTCTCTCTCTTTTATACTGGGAAGTTTCAATTATTAGGATGCTTGATGCAACCCTCAATGTTTACATAAGCTGTTTGACATTGCTAATTAGATATGAAAATCAAAGATTAATTGAGATTGCTCACCTCATGCATCATCCACTGGCAGAGCCATAGCCTTCCCATCACCTGTGTCCAGCATGAAGCTGTCTGTGCCTTGCACTGATACATGAACATTATAAGTTTTGTAAATATTACATATTTACGTATTGTGTTAATAGGTTATTTTCATTGTATCGTGTATGAGTTGCATATTACTGTACATAATAATTATTTCTGTATAACAGTTCTGCATAAGAGTTTCTTTCACAATACAACTGTTTGTAGCACTCAAATCATTACATAAATTTGAACATAGGCATATGTTTGATTTACTAATGGATGTTGAACTAGTATAAATAAAGTGTCATTTACTAATGGATGTTGAACTAGTATAAATAAAGTGTCATGATATGTTCCATTAATGCATTTGGTTCATTTTTATCGAAATGAAAATTATAGTTGTAATAATTGTACTCCAACAATAATTACATATACTACAACACACACCACAGACAGTAATCATTCGTTTGACGAGATGTGAATACTCACCATCAATTCCGTTGTCACATCGCCATATCGGTTCCTTCACCAATTATATCCATTATGATATCAGCACACAGCGGAGGTGTGCTTGGTGGTCTGCCTACCACTTTTCCCTGATCACGTAGTGCGTTCAAAGACCGCATATTTCAAATCTTTCCCCTTTTGTTCAGGTCGTCCTCCGTTCTTAGACTTAGCGCCATCCCGAGCGAATTCACTTCAGCGTTGAGTTCGCCTCTCGCCAAACTTCCTTTTCATTCTTTGTTACCGAATTTTGTAACTTGCTCATAAAAATACTTTTTTCGTTGCCGATTCCCTCAATTAAAAATATTATTTCGTCATCTCGACAGGTCGGCTTACGCTTAACTTTTTTCTCTACGCGCTTCCCACTTTCGCCGGCTTCGGTGCCAAGCTTAATGTAAACAAACACTGACCACGTCCTGCGATGAACCGCCGCTTTGACCATGTGCGTCACCGCGCGCGTGCGCAATGCGGCACAATTCGTGGGGAATCCCTGTTTCGAAGCGGTAGTAGCTCTTCGAACTGACTCTCAGGATCGCGGTCTGCAGACCAACTGTGCGGCGGCTAAATCGCACTGCGACCGGCTCATGCATACCGTATGAATCACTCGCTAGGCCACGGCACAGTTAGTCGGAGGGTAGCGCCTGTGCGGCGCCTAAGCTAGTCTGGGGACATGCATATGAGCCACTACGTCTATGAGACGAGTCCCATACTCTGTGTCCCGTATTCTTGCACAAAGTCAGTATGCTCAACTAGGACATAATACAACGATTGGCGTAATTATATTATAATTATTGTGGTATTTGTAAGTGGTGTAACTTGTGGGACTGTTCTGTTGTTTACTTGCTGATGTTTTGACCGGGGCTGCCCGGGGTGGTAACGGAAACACTTGGCCGCTGTACTATGACTAGGCACTAGCTTCTCATATTGTTGAGTATGCTTCCATTCTATTCAAGTATATGCGACATTAATATCTAAGGTATAATAATAGTATTGGTACTAATGTGTAGGTAATTACACTGTCTTTCAAATACATACAACTTGTAGCAGTAAGAAATGAAGCTTTAAAAATTACGTCACTTAAACCCACATGTTATAGTAAAATATTGATATACTGGCACATCTGTTGCATTATGGTCAACTTCTTAAATTAATGATAAAGCATATCTACATCCAATGTGAAGATAAATATATGCCCTTTAAAATAATGTTAACTTGCAATGTTCGAAATTCAATAAGAAAAGACCTACGCCCCAAAAACGGACACCCATCATTTTTCGGAATCTGACTTACCAGGGGCTTTACACATAAAATGGCTGAGGTCTAAAGGGTTAAATTAGAAGGCAAAATAGTTTCGTTCCGCCGGTGTTTAAAAAACTGTCTCTTTAAAGGGATACTCCTGTCAATGAGAGGTTCACAGTATTAACTTACATGTCTATACTATATTGGTTTTTGCCTAGTAACTGTGCACATATATCGTTAATAAACAATTAGTTGTAGTTTAACAGTATAAAAAACATGCTACCTTAGATTCATGGCGCTGCCATGTTGAGACTTATGCGCCAGTGACGTAAGCGAAATCGTTTACGTCACTGGCACATTGTTGAAAAAGGCAAGGATTGGCGGAGTCTTCGCTAATAAATGTGATTGTGACGTAAGCAATCCGCGACGTACTGGATACATCAAGTACCGTTGGACAGATTTAGGATGTTCTAATGTGCATGTGCCAGTGATGTAAACGGTTTACGTCAGTGGCGCATAAGTCTCAAGATGGCAGCGCCCTGAATCCAACACGGAGTGTTTCTGATAAAATTATACTACCATTAATTGTTTATTAACGATCTTTGTGCACAATTGCTACGGACAACCAATACATTATATAGATGTAAGTAAATGGTGTGAATCTCGCACTGACTGGGGTATCCCTATAAAGCTGCCTGTCCTCCTTAGATTCCTAACCCATTCATCCATCCGTCGATAACTCGCGCACTGTCAGACGATTACGAGATTAATTAATCCCTAGGTTTCTTTCACTTATCTCAATCTTCGAGGATATTGGCGCATAAGATGTCACTGTTTTTATAATAATAATAATTATTATTATTACTACTATTATTATTATTATCATTATCATCATCATCATCATCATCATCATCATCATCATCACCATCACCATCACCACCACCATCATCATCATCATCATCATCATCATCATCATCATCATCATCATCATCATCATCATCATCATCATCATCATCATCATCATCATCATCATCATCATCATCATCATCATCATCATCATCATCATCATCATCATCATCATCATCATCATCATCATCATCATCATCATCATCATCATCATTATTATTATTTCTTCTGAAGCCGTTGTAAACGATTACAACCGTACATATCTACGTATATAGTTATGCAAACATGCACAAGTGCTAACGAAAACGCGTGAACTTGAACAAGTGCACAATGTTTTGGGTATTTTGTGTTTTAAGATGACACACGTCTTCGGTGGAACTCTCCTCAATTGTAAGAATCAACGACTGAGGTAAGAGTATCCTATATGCTAATTGTATGACGTGTCATTTTGTTGACGATATATCCAAAGTCAAATAGTGTTTGAATATTAATAAACGTTGTCAGCATAGTGAGTAATACCGAGGCTAAGCGTTGAAATCGTAAACAATTAATTACTAATTAATTTACAAGCACTGTGGAAAGGCTGTATTGTGTAAGTGACGGGACTGACGGCAACACTCATTGAAAGTCGCGCGTTCTCATCGTTCCCGAGAACGTTTTCTGTTCCTGCAGACAATCAACACATATTTACAGAGGTCGACATTTTGCAATGAAAACGCATTCCATTGTTTAAAAATATAATGCTCTGTCTGTATGTCGGCCTGTATATCTGTCCGTCTGTCCGTCTATCGTCTGTCCGTCTATCCGTATGTCCGTCTGTCCGTCTGTCCGTCTGTCCGTCTGTCCGTCTGTCCCGTCTGTCCGTCTGTCCGTCTGCCCGTCTGTCCGTCTGTCCGTCTGTCTGCCCGTCTGTCCGTCTGTCCGTCTGTCCGTCTGTCCGTCTGTCCGTCTGTTCGTCTGTCCGTCTGTCCGTCTGTGCGTCTGTCCATCTGTCTGTCGTCTGTCTTTCCGTCTTTCCGTCTTTCCGCTGTCTGTCTGTATAAATTGACTAACATATTTATTATATTTGAGGCAGAGAAAACAAAACAGTTTCATTAACGGTTGACTAATGTTTGCATTAGAATAACAACACGTCACTGATGACGTATTGAATAACAACTATGTATTTCCAACAGTGAAGGAAGTGAAGGAAACGTTTTTTTTTGGTCGTCCCTGGAGTTTGACATGAAAGATTTGATGAATGATATGACCAAAAAAAGCAAACTGTATGAACGTCCGAACATTTACGATTACATCAACCACATAAGAGATGAGATTGATAAGATCACCAATCCCGTAATCCAACTGGCGCCTTTTGCAGGTAAGCATCAGCACTCACATTACAACATAATACGGTTGTCTGGCATATATGTCACACAAATATAGTCACAGTAATAAAATAAATAATTCACGTAACACTCACCGGAATTTGTTTTTCCTTCAACCAAGTTCAGAATATAAAAAACTGTCTCGCTATTGCTTTATTATATAAAGGTGACACTGGACACTAACTGGTGCTTCGAGGGTCATGATGTCAAAACTAATATTGCTTGGGTTACTTGGGTTATTTGGTTAATTGCTCTAATTGACGGACATTTTTCGGTTAGTGTAATAATAACTGTTCGTCAAAACCTGCCATTGTTTATGTCTTAATTAGTAAGAACCTTAATTACCAGGTTTTCATTTGTGTATCATATTGGATATGAACAATTGTCACCCTTATTGCGTATTAGTTGTTCATAGCATCGTGTAGTTGCAGTTTATTTGATAAGTAAATAAAACTAGATCTACCGAACTCTCACGTAATGCTGCAAGGCTGATTTTTTTGAGTAAACGCAAACACATCCACACGTCTCTTCGACATAATGTCTACAATTTTGTAATAAATCATACTATATATATATATATATATATATATATATATATATATATATATATATATATATAAGTTTTTAGTTATCAGCCTTAGCCATAGCTTTACTTTTTACCTTTTCAGTGACCTACGACGTAAAGGTGAAGCTACCTCAAGAGAACTTTGTTGCCGAAATGAGTGACACGGACAGTGCGGACTTCAAGCATATACAAAAGAAATACTGTGACGCCGTAAGTGTCTATTTATTGATTTATGCAAGGTCATAGGTAAAATGAGAAACTTGTTTATATAATGTTCTAGGATCCGTAAAATTAATGCACATATACTGTTAAAATTAGTTAGAATTCATTTTAACAATATATCAACAACATTTTATCATAAAACATACACGGAAGTGTAAGGTCATTATATAAGAATACGTTCCTTGATATTTGAATGCCTGTTGGTGTGCCTAAATCGCGAACTGCAAATTTGCAGCAGTGCATGTATAGTACATACAAGAGTATACACTTAAACGCACAGCTGTGCACACGTGCACGCATCTTTACATAAACACTTACACACACGTATATTTAACAAGAATAAACAAGATTGCCACATAGAGATTCAACTCTAGATGACAGGTGGACTAGGAAGCCATGTGGCTTATCGAGAGTCCATCCTATCTATCTAAATATACCCCGCCCGTCTTGGGTATATGTCTATTGTTTTATTTTATATTTTAACACTACTAGCACCTACACAATCAGACACACTTTTATTGATTAATAATGATGTTATTTCAGATGACAAAGGTCTTCGATGGTATTCTTGTCAAATGTGTGGTTTATCAACTGAGGTAAGCGATTAAGTAATGCTAACATTATGATATGGTAGATGTAACTAATTGTATGTAGACGGCGTTCTGTCCTATCGATTGTGTTTAGTATTCTCGTAACGTTTCCCGCAAGTTGAAGCCTCTTAAAGCCTGATTGAACATAGCCTCTTTATAGACAAAATACCAGCGCAACCTAAGTTTGCAGAGGTGTAAGATTGTGTAGGGCAAACCGGCCTGTGGATACACCCTGCCACTGTACTGCTCCAAACCCCACCTTCGAGAAATTGTACAAGGCAGATTTTACCCGGTGTCATTCGTAGGCAACTGATTTAAGGGTTACACCCTAAGAGAAACGTGATGAGGTGTTCCATAGGCGCCCTGGTCTCAACTCATCTTCTTCCTGGCGTGTCGGTCAGTTGAGCTGATGCCAGATGTATGTCTTTGCATTCCTGTGAACAAAACCAGTGAGGCAGAGACGGGGACTCTGACGACTGGGCCACCAAGTGTCTCTATAAACACTGCCCAGGCTGCGACTTCGCCTTTCCGGATAAAAAATTTGGTAAGGCACTGCTTGCAATGCTATCTACGCGCAACGTGCATTTGGCAGTGCGACTTGGCAGGCGGGAGCGTCGTCGGATCAAGGAATACACAAAACGAACCAGAACGCGCGCAAAGTGAACTGAGCGAACTGACCTACATAAAAACATCACGGACTGTTTTTCTGCCGCACATAAGATCGTTAGAATCTAGGTGGAACAAATATTTATTAGTAGAATAAGAGGGTAAATATCTGAAATTACGATATTGTTTCGATTATGATGCAGTGCTAATAATTATTATCACATGCATTTAAAACATAACATTATTTCCATTTTTATTACATAAATCTTATTTTCGCAATTAATTAATCTCCCTTGCTAATAATTATGACATGCATTAAAACAAAATCATTTGTATCACACCAATTCAGTTTTCGCAATTAATTGTGGTCCCTTGCCAATCATTATTATGACATGCTTTTAAAACATTTATTTTCATTATAACTACATAATTGTTTTTACAGTCATGTCCAATCAATTTCATACAAGTTATAAATGAAACTATAAAAGAAATTAAAATAAACAGTAAAACCCTTCAATATAAAATAGCTTGCACACGGCTAGCTTGTAAATTACAATATGAACATACAATATATTCAACTACAGTACTTGAAGACGAAATATGTAAAGATAGTTTTATTTCAAAACAAACAACTGATAATACTAATAAATAATAAATAGACAAGAAAATATATATTGGTAGACATTTAAAAATAATAAGACAATACAAAACGTAATCATGAATATTATGATATGGAGAATCACTGATATTCATAACTAGACATTAATAAATAATAATAATGCTTAATGTGTTAACTCTTAAATGTAATATATTTATGACATCATTCACCTCAATATTAACTTATGCAATGCTGGCTTGTAAAGTAACAATGTGAACATATCTTTTATATAACCTGACAAATAAACATTCCTAACTTTATAATGAGTAAATATATATTGTAGTGCCATGAAAAAAAATACGACAGAGGCAAATTATCTACCAAGACAAACAATGCAAGTTATACAATAATACTATTGTAAACACAATTGCTGTAAAACAATCAGAACACACAGTTTTGCAATGAAGCACAAGTAATTTCACTTCACTGCAACTAAGGCTGTTTTTTTCTTCTTCACAAATTTAGTACTTTTTAGCCAACGCAATGTTTGCAGACACAACATATGCCTGGTTGTGTGGTGCTTGTCTTTTCTTCTTCATCTTTTCATATTCTCGCAAGGACTTGCAAAAGTAATTTTGTCTCTTTACATTTGTTTTCCATCAATTAATGTAGTTGTATATTCTGTATGTTCACATTGTACTTTACAAGCTAGCCTTGTGCAATTTATTTTATATGTAAGAGTGTTATTGTTTATTTTCATTTCTTTTATATTCTCATGTGTGAAAATTATTGGAAATGACTGTAACAAATAATATTGATATAGTAAAAATGGAAAAAAATGTTGCAAGTCATAATATATATTAGTAAATGAGCACAATTAATTGCAGTTCGCTCAGTTCACTTTGCGCGCGTTCAGGTTGATTTTGTGCATTCCTCGATCCGACGACGCTCCCGCCTGCCAGGTCGCACTGTCAAATGCACGTGGCGCGTGTTTACTTCCAGCAACCAATCGCAACGCAGATAGCATTGCAAGCAGTGCCTTAACATAATTTGTACCGGAAAAGCGAAGTCGCGCCCGGGCTTGCGCTTTTTGAAGAGGACATTTTAGGGTCACTGATCAGTGACATCATAAAACTGTAGGGAGCAGTCTCGATTTATATTCCCAAGCCGATTGGCGTAGGAAACGGATTCTATGGGTTGCCTCCGAAGGTGAGAGCGGTCATCGTGTCCCACTGGTCAGCTACGGCCCGCCTCAAGCCGGGTAGACCCCGACCAGTAAGGTGCTGACCCGCCAAGGTCTGTCTGGCCACGGTCAGACCATCTCATCAACAAGATGATCGACAAATGCCCATCAAACAATTCAAAGAAAGAAAAAAAAGACACCAGCTCTTCGATTAGGACAATGTGTATACGCCATATATCTTGCTGGACAACGGAATTGTAGATGATGCGACTGAGTGATGGTTGTGTCCATCATTGACCATTTGATGTGATAGAAAGTCAATCTGCGAATTACATTTAACAGTCGGAGTATTTCGTTTTTTCATATTAAAATACACAATTTAACGCTTTGAATAGCAGTATTTGGTTTTCGCCAGTAACGGAAGCGTTGAAGTGGTGTCGTCCCTTGATTTCCTGTGGACGAAGTTGAAGGATTTGGTGAACGACACCGCATCTGAGAAAATATACGCCTACATCCAAACAACGATCGAGAGCAGCAACGTTGACTTCCTAAATGACTCTTTAGTCTCCACCGAGGAGATGCCAGAGACAGGTGTGTACATCGCCACAGGAAACGTACTTTTTATTTATATAGACATATATTTTATATAATCACATAATTGACTCATAAGGGGTAATATCCGCCGAAGTATGTTATTTTGTTAGTTTGTGTCAAACATATTCACGAAAATAAATATGATATATTTGTGACAATAATCTACACTAGCTGACTTGTAACCCAACGACATATATGCGCATATAGTACTTAAATACATCAAATGTTCTGTGCTTTTTACCAGTTGAAGCATATTTGTCAAGTATCATTTGTTAATATTCGTTAATAATCACAAATATACAGAATATGAAGATTTCGTTTTAATAAAATGCACTGTGCTTTGCTGCGCAGTGGCTAGCTATATAAGCTTATTCAATCGTATGTTATTTGGGAACATACTAAAATTAGTTTGACCGAATGTGTCTGACATGTGCGTGAGTGGCAAATGCCGTGATTTTGTAAGTAAACTGGAAGCAACTATACACCTGACGTATCCTTCACCAATTGTTGTAAAAACGCAGGTGTTCCTACGAAATAATAGCATATTTAGCATTTTATTACTACGAGGTTGTATATAGCATACGTACAGTTATATACAGCATTCGTCATTGAAATCAGTGTCTTAGAAAAATTGTATGTATAGTGTTTAATATAAGAGTTTGCTTTGTTTTGGAATTAAATAAAACAGAAAGTGTAATAAAAAATAAATGTAAAACAATGTTCATACTTCGTTGTGGGTAGCGGAGCATATGATGTTTTCAGTGTATGTACACAAATCCGCTACTCAATAATATCAATGTATACATTTGTTTTCAGTCAAATACTATGTCAAGGTAGAGTTGAAGGGAATGTCATGGAAGAACGACCTGGATTACACAGATTCACCAACTTATAAAAACACAGAGAGAGACTACTGTGAAGCGGTGAGTCGGACGATGACGAGATGTACGATTGGAGCGCGGTGGCTCAGTAGTAAGAACAACTACACCCACTCGACAGGGTTATTGTGTAAATAATTTCTTTATTATTTCGAAGCTTGGACAATTTATCTTCCTCCACTTTCGTCTAGATCGCTCAATTGTATGATTGATAATAAAAACACAAACAAAACCAAATAGATCGCTCAGTTGTTTGATTGATGATAAAAACGAAACATTAACCAAATAGATTTAGGGAAACCAGGTCGGAGAAGTGAGAAGACGGGGGAATGGTTCATTACCTTTATAAACCAGCCATCTGCAAAGCCATGTCTTATAAAAACAACGGCCAAGCAGGAATAGGCTTTCTCATAAACAGGAAATGGAAAGACCATATTTGGCATCATCCCCAGAGTAGCAGAACTTGGTCAGTGCATATGAAAGGCTACCAGCTGAATCAAGACAGTTGGATTCAGAAGCTTATGCATCAACCACAATACACTCAGAAAAATTCATTAACGAATAGAGTACGCAGAAACATGCAAGATTATAAAAAAGAAACCGAAAGAGGCATCATGAAATAAAACCAAGAGAGGAGACGATCACGGCATCAATGAGCCTGCGGAAAGTCACAGTAGACTCTAGGCCTAGACAGACTGATTTACACACCTCGATAAGCAGGGTAGATAAAAACATGAGCGAGATAAGATCATAGAATGGATAGAAGAATTCTACATCGAGCTATACGACAGTGACCATAGTACAATAATCCCCACTGACCCGAAATAAGTACCAGAGATACCAACATGGGAGGTGGAAGTAGCTATAAGAGATACGAAAATGGGACAGCAACATGCAACGACCATATAAACATCGATACATTGAAGCCACGAGAAGATACCATATCGAAGACACATACTAAGCTATACACTAAATGCTGATTAGAAAGACGAATACCCACAGCATGAAATATGGTGATAATCCTCAAGATGGGAAATATGAAACATATAAAGAATTATAGACCGATATGTCTACTAGCAAACATCTATATGTAATATACTCACGAGAGTGCTAAATAAAAGGTTTTAAAAGATACTCGACGAAAACCAGCCACGAGAGCAAGCTGGATTCACAAGCAGATACTCAACAACAGACCAAATTCACGTCGTAAACCAACTGAAGGAGAAGTGCCCATTGTATAATATATATATAAGGAGACCAGTGACAATTCCCTGAAAATTACTACCGTTAATAAACACTTGGTATATGTTACGTTATTTTATGGATTTAAAAAACTAATTAATTGTATGTTATAACAATAATCCTAATAATGTATTTAATTATTTACCCAATCACTTGTGTTTTTAGTTATTAATTCATTTCATATATATATATATATATATATATATATATATATATATTGTTTATTTACCTATTTTCCTCAGTATAGCGGTTGTGGCACAAACAAAAGGGACATGATAAAATTAATCACGTATGCAACGCGAAAGTGTAAATAATATTAATACAATAGTTGTCCTAAAAACAATTACAAAACTCTATCAAAAACGAATGTAGTAGGCATAGTTTACAGTATATTATAATAATATTAACGGCTGCGGCATTATTATAACAGTAAAATATGTTACTTCATACTTTCAGTAAACCATTTGTCGTTTCAGAGTAACTAATAGCAACATATATGTTCTGCAGATGAAGGAGACGTTTAGCGACACTATGAACGGATGTGAAGTTAATGACTTTGAGTAAGTACACCAAATGACCCAACGACAGGTACCAATAATACGCCCAACACCAAGACCACCGACACTGCTATCACAATAGCCACCAACATAACCATCACTTCTGCGCCCGCCGCCATCATCACCATCCGCCATCTTCTTCACCAACATTGCAACCTCCTCCGTCATTAGAATAGTATCGGAAGTAACACCATCAACACATTCCCATACAGACACGCATACATATAAACATACTTACACATGCACAAAAGCCAACAAATCACACACACACACACACACACACACACACACACACACACACACACACACACACACACACACACACACACACACACACACACACACACACACACACACACATCACACACTCACACACACACACACACACACACACACACACACACACACACACACACACACACACACACACACACACACACACACACACACACACACACACACACACAACACACACACACACACACACACACACACACACACACACACACACACACACACACACACACACACACACACACACACACACACACACACACACACACACACACACACACACACACACACACACACACACACCTCTCTCTCTCTCTCTCTCTCTCTCAATAACTCACTCACTCACTCAGTCACTCACTCACTAGTACAGAAACATATATGGAAACACTCATATAACAACGCACACATAAACAAACACATGAACACACATATCACCAACATCGCCATGAGCGGTGTATAGACTGTGTACTGTAATCACGTTTATTTGTAGCTGCAGCACATTAATTTACAACTAGAGATGAACATGCTATAGTCTGAATGATTTTAAACTATTTCCAGGTCGTTCAGCTGGCCAGACCGCTACACATTCATACGCGGTGAACTGTCTTTCAATACTGCGAAGATTAAAGAGAAAGCGAAAGCTAAAGGAGAATCCGTCGACTGGGATAACATTGGACATATTGTGCAGAACGAACTCAAAAAAGCAGCAAACAAAACTACCTTCTTCAAGGACAACGATCTTGATGTGGAGAATATCGATGTTTACCGCTACTAAAACTAGGAATTCGATGTGAAGAAAATATCGGTCTCTCGAAAACAATAGAGTTTCCATCAACCACTACGGTAACTACTATGATATTAACTACAGCGACACCTACTACAACAGAAAGAAAGACAACAGACGCCTTGACATACCCCGTAGTCGATTGTTACGTCTGTCACCGCTGCATATGTTTGTCCACGGCAACCGCAGCGCCACGGATAACCACCGACAGTAACGTCGACATTTCCACAAGTGCCATCTAATATACAACATCAGTACACGGTCGACCACTTCGAAATGTTGCTGCTGCAGACATTTCCACAGCTACCGGATATGTCGGACTGTGTGTGTCATGTAGACTCACTTGAATTGTTTAAGTACCATTTAAACACACACATTATATGTAGGGTGTAACATTTTGACTGCATGTAGTTTGTAATATGTCGACTAATTGTAGTGTGTAACATTTCGACCACTTTTAGAGTGTAACATTTCGACAGCTTGTGATGTGTAACATGTCGACTACTTGTAGCATGTAATAGGTCGACTATTTGTAGGGTGTAACATGTTGACTGCTTGTAGTTTGGAATATGTCGACTAATTGTAGTGTGTAACATTTCGACCACTTTTAGTGTGCAACATGTCGACTATTTGTAGTGTCTAACATGTCGACTACTTATAGTATGTAACATTTCGACTACTTACAGTGGGTAACATTTCGACTACTTGTTGTATGTAACATGTGGACTACTTGTAGTGTGTAACATGTCGATTACTTGTAGTGTGTAATATGTCAACTACTTATAGTAAGTAACATGTAGACTACTTGTAGTGTGTAACATGTCGATTACTTGTAGTGTGTAACATGTCGACTACTTGTAGTGTGTAACATGTCGATTACTTGTTGTGTGTAACATGTCGACTACTTGTAGTGTGTAACATGTCGACTACTTGTAGTGTGTAACATGTCGACTACTTGTAGTGTGTAACATGTCGACGGCTTGTAGTGTGTAACATGTCGACGGATTCTAGTGTATATGTAACAGGAATTATTTTATCCGTAATAATTTAGTTTTTCTTCAAATTAGTATTTACTATCTTCTTTACTTATTAACATATTGATGTGTTTTGTTATTCAGTTATTATTTAGTTTATCTATTAATACATTGCATATCAATTTAGGTTGTTGCACATGTTTTGGTGAGGATCATTTGATCTAGCCGTAATTGAACTTTGCGTACGGATTTGTATGTATTTCTTTGAGCAAGGACAAACCCGAGGAGTTGTCCGTTGTATATTCTCGTGAATGGTTGGCTGTTATATGTAGGAAGTACGGTTCGATTTTTCAGGTTAAATGCATCAATTGTTGTTGATATTAAGGGAATATGCATTGTAAATATGAACATTTGTACATGTGAATATATGAAAGTAAAAAGTTCAGTTCGGCGCAATATAAAATCATCAGGATTGGTCAACGCGGTTTACAACTTATTCCGTGGCCGACCTGTTCAGTCGAATACCATCTCGACTTCTCAGGGAAGCCTCCAGCCATGTTGCAATTTATACGCGAAAACTACTCATACATTTAATCAATGATTCAGTTGAGTGAACTTATACTTTGTAGAATGAACAAATGTGCCCGTGGTTCAACACGGGAGCACGTGTGTCGTACCCAGGTCCTAATATATATATATATATATATATATATATATATATATATATATATATATATATATATATATATATGTTAGTGTGTCGTAGCCACGATTTGTATTGTTGAGCTTGCGTGTGCTTGTTCTAATCAACCAAAGTGTGCTGTTTTCGTGCATTCTGAGAACAGCGATATCATGTTGATGAAGGATATCGAATGTTTGGAAGAACGGAATTGTATGTGGTTTTGTTTGCATAAAAACATGCTTAATAGAAATCACGGAATGCAAAGCAACTAGTGGTGGATGTCAATGTTGATGTGTTATCCAACAGCGTGCAAATGATTCGGGCACTTCCTGAAAAGGTGTCGCTCTTGTCCACTTGGTGCTGGTCGATACGATTCATTATGTGGGTAAATGTATTTGTATGTATATATATATATGCTAGCGACCACACTGATTATTAAAATTAAATTAGGCATTTTTACTACTGATTAAGAAAGAAAATATATTTTTATTAATAATTTACATGTACTTATATGTACTACATTATATATGTGTGTAACACAATAAACTGTCACTCTCTTGAAATGTGTTGTACTGCACGTGAGACGTCGAACAACATTTCTAGAAATATAACATAACTATGTGTACCTCGAAAACTAAGTCAGAATAAAGTAGACCACGAATGTCTAATATAAGTATATGAATTGAATAGGATCGCCTGGTATAAAACAACGTAGTAAATATCTTCATGAAACGGTCCCCAAATCTAATCAGCACGTTCGTTTGCCGATAGCTGGCAATAGGACGTTCATCGGGGTTATTGGTGACCAGTCAAGCGTGACACAGCGACACACACCGGGAGCACCTGTACAGCATAACTGTGCCACTCACTGGCGACAAACGCGGCGCAAATCGGCGATTACTGAAACAGGAGCAACAAACTAACGACAACTCCCAGTTGCCTTCTGTGATCCAACGTATTCCAACTGGACAACTGAAGTCACCACGTGACTTTCCTTGCGCTAACTTCCTCACTAACCATACAGGTAAGAGCACAGATAGATGCGTCAGCCGCATCATAAAACGAGGACGCTTGTGTTTGACCCAGCGGTGACCGGCGTCAGCACACTGAAATGGCGAGCGGCCTACATTGGTTCGGCTTATTAAGGGAGCTATTTTTGTTCGTCACTGTCCACTGATTTTGAGTCGAGCTATCTCGGTACTGTGGTCTACTTTCCCTCGCGGCGGACACGGAATGAATTTATCTGATTAACAGCAGGATGTGTGGTGTGTAAGAGTGAATAATTTCAAGAGAAATGAGTTCGCCATATCTTAAGAGGTTGTCTCTAGGTCGGCGACCCGGTCTTGGGTTGTGAAATGCATTATTGTATAAGTTCAGAGGTTATGTCACGTTGTTTAGATATTGGATCTCACGTGCACCTGAATTGAAGATAATGGCTTGTTTTGAAAGCGTCCAATACTGTAGGGTCATGAAACATTAGTTGTACGCACACGTCTACTACGCTTAGTACGACCGCATACGCACATACGTAACTGAAGTATGCACACATTAACTGCCGCCATACACACACATCACACAGGTCACACACATACACTCACACATACGCCACATACATACACTCACACACACACACACACACACACACACACACACACACACACACACACACACACACACACACACACACACACACACACCGCAACCACAACCACAACCACAACCACAACCACAACCACAAGCACAACCATAACCACAACCACAACCACAACCACACCACACACATCATACATACCACACTACGCACGCCACATACACACATATACAAACACCCACTTACATACATTTATACCACACACACACACCACACGCAAACACACACACACACACACACACACACACACACACACACACACACACACACACACACACACACACACACACACACACACACACACACACGCCACACACACACACACACACACACACACACACACACACACACACACACACACACACACACACACACGCCACACACTTACACACACCATACATAACCCACACATACGCACGCCACACACATACGCACGCATTCACAATATACACGAAAATGAAATAATATGAACCTATATCCACGTTTGCTACGATTGGTTGCTATTATTGGCAAATTATTTACGAAAATAAATTAATGTAGAAGGTTTGGCTGTTCTGGTTGTTCTCTGTAAACCTTTTACGAAATAAATCATAGCTTTCTTATTTACATGTATTGCTCTAGAAAGATGGGTGTTTGTTTTATTCAATTATTGTCCATTTGTGATTTATAACCTCACATACGTGCTACCAAAGATGTGATTATGGTTGTTTGGGGCACTTGTGTACAATTCGGACCCGCATGAATGTTGCTATTATAGTTGTATTTTTTGTAATTCAATCATTAAACATCGCATATCTTTTAAACAGAGCGTCTAAACGGACGTTTGTGGTCGAGATACGGTGCGTTCGAACATAGTAACTGACGGCTGCTCGCTTACGGCTGACACATACGGGAGTCCTATTTGGGTCTCAAAACGCAATATCTATCAAACATGAATATACCTAGGAATGCTGTCTGATTAGGGTATGGTTTAGAGTTAGTGTCATGTATCCAATTTAGGCAAATATATACTTATACCAGCAACATTGAGGTCGGTTAACGATTACGGTGAAGGCGACCAAACGTTACCATATCATGAAATCACGGTGACGATCCAACCAACGCCGCTGTTACAGCCGGAAACCCCACATTCCACTTGGCGCAAACACGGTAGTGTAGCCGAAGCGTTCGCCGAGTCACTGACACGCTTCACTGCATCCGCGGCTTATACACTGAGCTATTTTCGGCTGCGGTCCTAACAAGGCCAAAGTGGTCTGAGGCTGGAATGGGCATATTGTATAAGATTTCTACTTCATAAACGATACATGTTGATGTAAATTTCTCGTGGCGTGCATTACAAACCCTCCAGAAACACGTCGAAGTCAGGTAGTTGTTCAATAGTTTGGTTTGCAATTGCGTCTTGTGTATCTCAGTTACTACATCAATTTGAAATTTCACAACATACTTTAATACAAAATACACAGTCATTTACATAGATCACTCTACATTACATTTGATACAATTAGCAACAACGCGGAGTGGAGACTTACATTTTAAAAATTAGGCCATCTTCCTCAACCGAAGGCTTGTACAGCTGTTATCACCTTTTAGTGCTTATACAAGTAATTAATTACCAAAATGGTAATCCAATAGGGAAATCCAACAATTGACACCCCGAGAGTTTGCGTTACGTTACACGTGTATTACCAGATGAAATGTTCTAAAAGTTAACCTTTTATTTGTATTATTATTAACATGAACACGTAGGGTACACGAAATAAGTTTTCATCATCGACGGTGCTTAACTGTGCTCGGTCCATTATACATTCACAAAAACGGCATACTTTGGATATACCTGTGAGTCAGTGAAATCAGCTTGTAAACAAATTTATCATATTTTATAAGTACCAGTTATCCACACTGTCTCATGGAACTGTGGAAATGTGAAATGTCACAATCTTTTGTAATGAGAACTTGTGGATGATGTAGACCTGTATGAAGTTGTCGTTAGAAGATTCCATACTGCCGCGGCGGTTAACTAATGAACATTCGCCGGCTTTAGTTCGTGACAAATGAACCACATTCAACATAACGAAAATGTCTGGTTGCTTTGTAAACAGACA